>PVIY010012544.1:0-61648 GCA_004026745.1 Myrmecophaga tridactyla
TATATATATATATATATATATATATATAACAGACTCTCAAAATCCAGAAATAATAATCACCACACCAGACCTAATGTGTCTGCTCTAAAATCTTACAAGCTAGGTCCCTGTTTTCTTATAAGCATTTTTTAAAGGTGACTATACCATTGTTGTTTTTTTGTTTCTGGCTTATTTTGTTTCACCAAATATCCCACATGTTCATTCACATCATTGCATGCCTCATGACATTGTTCCTTTTTGTAGCAGCACAGTCTTCGTTCATAAGTATACACCATCATTTGCCATTCTACTTCCGTCAGTGCATCCTTCAGCCACCTGCATTCACTGGGCATTATGTAGAGGGCCCAAAATCCATAGTTGCCATTCTACTTCCATCAGTGCATCCTTCAGCCACCTGCATTCACTGGGCATTATGTAGAGGGCCCAAAATCCATAGTTGCCATTCTACTTCCATCAACATTCTCAATTTTAGATAATTTCGTTGTTCCCAAGAGACAGAAAAACAATAAACACACACTCACCAAATAGGAGATCTAAACCTCCTCTTAACTCTTGTCCCTCCCCCCATTATTTACCTCTGCTGTTGCTGTGTTAGTGCTGACGGTTTCCTTTCAAACATAGCTCATAGCGTGCAATAGCAGTTTCCCCCCATACCCTGGACTTAAACACTCTTTATACAAGAATCATATCTTCAAAGTAATCCTTCCAAGAACTCATTCATATTTCTAGGGTGAGTCAGTGGGACACATAGTTCTATACAACCCCTTTCAATCTTGTTCATCTTCAACATGGTAATATTACTTCTAGACCCACTAGAAAATCACCTTCACTCCTATCTATTCCCTTACATTAGAGTTCAACCTCATTAGCTAATGGCTCACCATTCTCTAGCTTCTATGTATCTCTAAGTCTCCTGTATTCATTCTGTATTATAAGTCTCTGATTATAGCTTTATGCTAGTCATAAAAGTGGAGTCATACAGTATCTATCCTTTTGTGTCTGGCTAATTTCACTCAGCATTATGTCCTCAAGGCTCATACACCTTGTTATGTGATTCAGGACGTCATTTTGTCTTACTGCTGCATAATATTCCACCATATGTATATATCACATTTTGTTGATCCACTCATCTATTGATGGGCATTTGGTTTGTTTCCATCTTTTGGTGATTGTGAATAATGCTGCTGTAAACATCAGTGTGCAAATGTCTGTTTGTGTTGTTGCTTTTAGCTCCTCTGGGTATATACCAAGTACTGCTATTGCTGGGTCATAGGGCAGCTTGATATTTAGTTTCCTAAGGAACTGCCAAACAGTCTTCATAGTGGCTGCACCATTGCACATTCCCACCAGCAGTGCATAAGTGTCCAGTTTCTCCACATCCTCTCCAACATTTATAGTTTCCTGATTGTTTAAGTTTTTTTTTTTTTTAATTTGCATATGGGCAGGAGGCACCAGGGATCGAACTCCAGACCTCCAGCATGGTAGGTCGGAGCTCTGCCTGCTGAGCCACGGCAGCCGCCCTCCTGATTGTTTAATAGCAGCCATTCTTATAGGTATGAGGTGGTATCTCATAGTCTTGATCTGCATTTCCCTTATAGCCAGTGAAATGAGCATCTCTTTATGTGCTTTTGAGCCATCTGCATTTGCTCTTCAGAAAAATGGTTATTCATATCTTTAGCCAAATTTTTAATTGGATTGTTTGTTTTTTTTGTTGTTGAGTTGTGTGATTTCTTTGTATATACAGGAAATCAAATCTTTGTCTAATATGTGATTTCCAAATATTTTCTCCCATTGAGTGGCTGCCTCTTCACCTTTTTAAACAGTCTTTTGAGGTACAGAAGCATTTGATTTTGAAGAATTCCCATTTATCCATTTTTTTCTTTTGTTGCTTGTGCTTTGTCTGTAAAGTTTAGGAAGCTACCTCCTATTATTAGGTCTTGAAGATGTTTCCCTACATTTTTTTCTAGAAGCCTTATGGTGCTAGTTCTTATATTTAGGTTTTTGATCCACTTTGAGTTCATTTTTGTGTAGGGTGTAAGCTAGGGGTCCTCTTTCATTCCCTTGGCTATTAATATCCAGTTCTTCCATGCCCAATTATTGAAAAGACTATTTTGTCTCAGTTCAGAGGATTTGGGAGGCCTTGTCAAAAACCACTTGACCATAAGTTTGGTGATCTATTTCTGCATTCCTAATTCAATTCCATTGGTCAGTGCTTCTGTCTTTTTGCCAGTACCATGCTGTTTTGACCACTGTGGCTTTATAATAGGTTTCAAAGTCAGGGAGTGTTAATCCTCCCACTTTGTTCTTCTTTTTTAGGATGATTTTAGCTATTCAGGGTCTCTTTCCCTTACAGACGAATTTGGTAGTAGATTTTCCAAATCTTCAAAGTAGGTCGTTGGAATTTTGATTGGTACTGTGTTGATTCTGTAGATCAATTTGGGGAGAATTGACATCCTAACTATATTTAGCCTTCCTATCCATGAGCAGGGATCTATTTAGATCTCCTTTGATTTCTTTTAGCAGTGTTATGTAGTTTTTTGTGTACAAGTCCTTTATGTCCCTAGTTAAGTTCATCCCTAAGTATTTGATTCTTTTAGTTGCTATTTTGAATGGAATTTTTTCCTTAACTGACTCCTCAGCTAGCTCATTGCTTGTGTATAGAAATGTGACTGATTTTTGCACTTTAATTTTATATTTTGCCACCTTGCTGAATTCATTTATCAGCTCAAGTAACTTTGCTGTAGATTTCTCAGGATCTTCCAAGTATATTATCATATCATCTGCAAATAATGAGAGTTTCACTTCTTCCTTTCCAATTTGTATACCTTTTATCTCTTTGTCCTGCCTGATTGCTCTAGCTAGAACTTCTAGCACAATGTTGAATAATAGTGGTGAGAGTGGGCATACTTGTGTGGTACCTGATCTTAGGGGGAAGGCTTTCAGTCTCTCTCCATTGAGTACAATGCTGGCTATCAGTTTTTTGTATATTCCCTTTATCATATTTATCATAGTTAACTTTGATTCCTATCTTTTGGAGTGTTTTATCAGAAAAGGATGCCGAATTTTCTCATATGCTTTTTCAGCATCAATCGAGATGATCATGTGATTTCCCTTTTGATTTGTTAATGTGCTGTATTACATTAATTGATTTTCTTGTGTTGAACTATCCTTGCATTCCTTGTATAAACCCCACTTGGTCATGGTGTATAATTCTTTTAATTGTTGGATTCAATTTGCTAATATTTTATTGAGATTTTTTTTGTATCTATATTCATTAGGGAGATTGGCCTGTAGTTTTCCTTTCTTATAGCATCTTTACCCAGTTTTGGTATTAAAATGATATTAGCTTCATAAAATGAGTCAGGTAGATTTCCTTTGTCCTCAATTTTTTGGAAAAGTTTGAGCAGGATGGGTGTAGTTCTTCCTGGAATGTTTGATAAAATTCCCCTGTGAAGCCATCTGGACCTGTGCTTTTCTTTGTGGGAAGATTTTTGATGACTGATTGAATCTCTTTACTTGTAATTGGTTTGTTGAGATCTTCTATTTCTTCCTGAGTCAGTGTAGCTTGTTTGTGTGTCTCCAGGAATTTGTTCATTTCATCTGAGTTGTCTAGTTTGTTGGCATATAGTTGTTCATAGTATCCTCTTATGATTTCTTTTATTTCTTCAGGGTCTGTAGTTACACACCCTTTCTCATTTCTGATTTTGTTTATTTGCATCTTCTCTCATTTTTTCTTTGTCAGTCTTGCTAGTAGCCCCTCAATTTTATTGATTTTCTCAAAGAGCCAACTTTTGGTTTTATTGATTCTTTCTATTGTTCTTTTGTTCTTCCATTCATTTATCTCTGTTTTAATCTTTATTATTTCTCTTCTCCTATTTGCTTTGTGGTTAGTTTGCTGTTCTTTCTCAAGTTCCTCAAGGTTTGCCATTAAGTCCTCAATTTTTGCTATTTTTTGTTTTTTTAATATTTTTTGTTTTAAATATAATTTAATATTGCATTAAAGGCAATAAATTTCCCTCTCAGCACAGCCTTTGCCACATTCCATAAATTCTGATAAGCTGTATTCTCATTTTCATTCATCTCCAGATAGCTGCTCATTTCTCTAGCAATTTCTTCTTTGATCCACTAGTTGTTTAAGAGTATGTTATTTAATCTCCATATATTTATGAATGTTCTCATTCTTTGGTGGTTATTGAGATCCAGCTTCATCCCATTGTGATCAAAGAAAGTGCTCTAAAAAATTTCAATATTTTAAAATTTATAAAGACCTGTTTTGTGCCCCAGCATATGCTCTATCCTGGAGAATGTTCCATGAGCACTAGAGAAGAATGGATAACCTGTGCTCTGGGGTGCCATGACCTATATATATATATATATCTGTTAGGTCTAATTCATCTATCAAGTTATTAACTTCTCTATTTCCTTGATGATCTTCTGTCAGGTTATTCTATCGATAGAGGAGAGTGGTGTATTGAAGTCTCCTACTATTATTGTTGAAACGTCTATCACTCCCTTCAGCTCTGCTAATGTCTGTCTCATGTACTTTGGAGTTCTTGGATTGGGAGCATAAACATTTATGATTGTTATATCTTCTTGGTGAATTGACCCTTTAATTAGTATATAGTCTCTTTGTCTCTTATGATGTCTTTAAGTCTATTTTGTCTGATATTAGTATAGCTACTCCAGCTTTCTTTTGGTTACGACTTGCGTGGAAGATCTTTTTCCATTCTTTCACTTTCAATCTATTTGTTGTGTCTAAGATGAGTCTCTTGTAAGTAGCGTATAGCTGGATTATGTTTCTTAATCCATTCTGCCAATTTGTATCTTTTAATTGGTGAGTTTAGTCCATTAACAATCAAAGTTATTACCGAAAAGATGTTTCTTGATTTTTTAATTTATAACCATGTTATATTTTTATTTTATTTGTCAGATCTGTATATTCTTTTCCCTCTTTCTCTTTATAGTCTTTAAATTCTTCAATTCTGTGCCCTCCTCCAGACCTCCCTCTACTGTCTTTTTTTTTTTTTTTCAGCTGTCAGAACTCCTTTTAGTATTTCTTGTAGGGCCAGTCTCTTGTTGACAAATTCTTTCACGACTTCCTTTATTTGTTTCAGGGCAGGTATGGGTGCATGTTGGGGATGTTCACAAGCAGGGCTTGTGAACTTGGGTACCCAGCACTAGGGAGGATGTAGCTGTGCGGGTGTACCAGTCTAGAGGAAGTAACCCTGGTGTACACTGGTCTAATCACAGGGCCAGTTGTGTACATGCCTCTGCTGTGGCAGCAGGTTGGTGTTACACCTTCATGGATTGGGGGCAGATGTGACCCGGCTGTGCAGGTCTGCACTTTCTCAGAGCTCACTTTGCATGCAGTTCCCAGACCTGAATGACATGATTGGGGGCCCATGCACATGTGTGTCTGAGAGTGCCAAAAATGGATACACTGAGCTCAGGGAGGGTGGGGTGAGGCTGTGCGACCCTATTGGGGGGTAACCTAGATATGGAGGTTAGTGCCCACAACCTTTATGCACTGGTATCAGTCTGCAGGGGACAGGGAGCGGGAGATAGTGCTTGGGAGGGGTGTAGGAGAGATGGGTTGTGCTGCACTTGGTGTGAGGATGTGGGGCAGTTAGTGCACTGGGGGTTTGTGGGGTGAGGGCACTTGGAGTGTGGGGAATGGGAGCAGGTGAGAGGGTTCAGGTGCATGGGGTTGGGGTAAGTCACCAGTCACGGGGCTGCGCTGGTGAGGGTAGTGCACCCAAGGAATGCAGCCTGGCTTACTTCCTAGTCCTGTGTACCTGTCTGTGCACTCCTGTGGGCTCTGCCACTCCATGCCTCCACACCCGGCTCCAGTTTTTTGCCTCTCAGTTTCTTGGTCTCTGCAGCCAGGGCCGCCACATGTGGTGCAGAAGGCTCTCCGAGGTCAGCCGTACTCCCAAATTACTGCTTCAGCACCCTCCTGTTCCTTCTCTAATTTTTCTGTGGAGCAGGGCTAATCTCAAGCTGCTCTAGTCAGCCATCTTCCAGGAAGTCTCCAATAAAAATAATCCTCAACCTATTTTTGTCCTTGGGTCTAAAGTAAGCCTCATGTAGACAGCATATAGATGGGTCCTGTTTTTTAAATACATTTTTTCCAGTCTATGTCTTTTGACTAGAAACTTTAATCCATTAGCATTTAATGTTATTACTGTAAAAGCAGTACTTTCTTCTACTGTTTTGTCTTTTTTGATTTTATATGTTATATGCATTTTTTTCTCTTTTTACCTTTACTGATAGTCTTCATTTCTGCTCTCTTCTCCAGACCTCTCTCTCCTGTCTTTTCCTATCTACCTGTAGTGCTCCCTTTAGTATTTCTTGCAGAGCTGGTCTTTTAGTCACAAATTCTCTCAGTGACTGTTTGTCTGAAAATATTTTAATCTCCCCCTCATTTTTGAAGGACAATTTTGCTGGGTATTGAATTCTTGGTTGGCAGTTTTAATCTTTCAGAATCTTAAACATATCATACCACTTCCTTCTTGTCTGCATGGTTTCTGCTGAGAAACCTGCCAATAGTCTTATCAAGCTTCCATTTCATGTGATGGATTGCTTTTTTTCTTGCTGCTTTCAAAATTCTTTGTCTTTGACACTTGAAAATCTGGTTAGTAAGTGTCTTGGAGTATGTCTATTTGGATTTTTTCTATTTGAGGTAGTCTGCACTTATTGGATCTGTAATTTTATGTCTTTCATAAGAGATGGGAAATTTTCAGTGATTATTTCCTCCATTAGTCTTTCTGCTCCTTTTCCCTTCTCTTCTCCTTTTGGGACACCCACTACACTTATATCATGTGCTTCATGTTGTCATTCAGTTCACTAAGACCCTGCTCATATTATTTCCATTCTTTCCCCTATGTTTCTTTTGTATATCAACTTTCAAATGTTTTGTCTGTCTCTTCAAATTTATTGTTGCAGTTCTCCATTTTTTTCATCTCTTCTATTGTGCCTTTCATTCCCATATGTTCTGCAATTTGTTTTTTCAAACTTTCAAGTTCTTCTTTATGTTTGCCCAATGTCTTCTTTATATCCTCCTTCAAGTCATTGATTTGATTTTTTATGAGATTTTGCATGTCTGTTCAAACATCCTGGATTAGTTGTTTCAACTCCTGAATCTCTTTTGAAGTGTTGGTTTGTTCCTTTGACTGGGCCATGTCTTCGATTTTCCTAATATGACTCGTTATTTTCTGCTGGCATCTAGGCATTTGATTTCCTTAATTAGTATTCTGGAGATTGTTTTCACTCTTTTACCTAGGGTTTTCTTGCTGGAAGGGTTTGTTTTCTATTTATTCTTTCACATTCAGTTCAACTTCTTCTAGATCTCTACCATAGGTTCTGTTTAACTGATCAGAACTTTTCAGTTCTTGTTTTTCTGTTTCTTGCCCTGTGTATAAGGGGCCTTTGTTTTTGAAGAGGGTCTTCTCAATCCCAGGTGGATTTTCCCAGACCAGACAGGCCCATTTCTTGGGAGGAGAGAGTAGCCAGCAACAGTGTTCCCTGAGGGTGAGACTCAGTAGGTCGTCAGACTTTCCTATGAAGCCTCTAGACTCTTTGCTTTTCCTATTCTGCCCAGTATGTGGTGCTTGTTTGCCTGCACCACCCCACTAGTGTAAAGTGATGTGGTACCTTTAACTTCAGCAGACTTTCTTTGCCAGTGGCAAGATTGAGAGGGAGGCTGCAGTAGTAGGGCTTGAGTGCTTCTGTTTTCCAGCCCCTGGGCCCTGAATTCCCTGAAGGAGGGATACACATGAGCTGGGCCCCACCCACCATTACTTGGGGAAGATATGCCCTTTAGGAAATTATCTCCTTTTACTTGACTAGTTACTTTGTCTCTCAGACATGCCTTAGTTCCACCCTTGCCTGGGGCAGTGCTGGAGTCTTTGAGTGTTTGCAGTTCTGTCTAATAAGCTATCAAGAAATTAAAAAGAAAAAATTTTAAAAGCCTGTTCAGATCTGGATCCCCACTCTCCATGTCTGTCAATCAAGAGCTTGAGTTTGTACATGGCTTTATGTATCTCCAAGCTCTATGCCCCCTTTATCTTGGGGTTCAGCTCCTTTCCCATATTTTGTGTTATCTACTTCAAAAAAAATTGTTTTTTTTCTGTCAGCTCCACCCTCTCTCTGCCAGGGCAAAAACTCTGGTTCTTTTAGGGCTTATTCCTGATTTATCTGTGCTCAGGGCCCATTTTCAGTAGTCAGAATTTGCTATTTAATTCCACAATTGGAGCTTGGTTGAGCTAAGCCATTGTGCTAGTAAAGTCCGTTTCCTTTCCCCTCCGGGAACCAGGCTGCCATGCCCATGGTGGGAGGGACACTGGCCTCTGTGGTTTGAGAGACTGAAGCTCTGGGTCAGATCTCAGCTGTTCTTCTTGATCCATACTAGCATATGTTGTGTGTCCAGTTACTGATTTCCCCCTTGTCATTGTTCCATATGGCTCCTGTCTATTTATTAGCTATTCTTGAGGATAAACTTAATGCCACACATCACTATGCCACCATGTTGCCCCAATTTTTCTGTTTTGATCATTGCTCTATTCCTAGTGTATAGCATGTAGATTGTATGCATGGCACATATTAGTACTTAATAACCATTTCTTGAATCAGTTAATGAATGAAATTATATAATTTGTAACTGGAAAGCCTCAGGAAAATCCACTGAAAAACTTTTATAAACAGCAAGAGAATTCTGCAAGGTAAATGGTTTTAAAATTAATATCGTAATTTCAAGATCAATAACTAGCTAGAAATGGACATGTTTAAATATTACTATGTAGGATTCTACTTTTGGATGTACAGAAAAAGTTGAAAAATTGAGTAAAAGAATCTTAGATAAAAAGCATGTTGCAAAGAGGGCAATTTTCTTTGAAGCTAATCCACAAATTTAATGATACTGATTAAAATACTCAAAATTCTTAGGGTATGTTGACAAAGTGTTGTTGTAGTTATTTTCCTTAAAAATAATCAATTAAGAAATATTAGGAAAGTTCTGGAAAGAAAGAGTATTGTGATGGAATTAGCCCTATAAAGCACTCTACTTGGAGGAAAACTGTCATGATTTAAAGAGTATGATACTAGTAAAGAAGTGGAGAATCATGGAGTAATCTCAAGAAACAGGAAATAGATCCAGATTTTTATAGGTATAGTGCCTATATAATGGTTATTTATTACCTATAAATGATGATGGTTGTATTTTAACTGTGTGGAAAGTCAAAAAAAGTGAGATAATTTTCTAACCCATATAAAAATATAATATTAGGGTTATGATACTCTATTCTTTAAATCAAAATGTCAGATGGATCCATGATTCAAAAGAACTTTTAAAAAATTTCAAAAGAAAGCAGAGGAAAATTTTTATAAGCACAGAAGTCATAGTTATGTATTATGAAATAGCAAGGAAAGAAAATATGGATGTATTTATCATTTACAAAGCTTAAACTGATCCAGGGAAGAAACCTGAGATTTTAGAAAGTGATGGAGCCATTATATTGAAAAAAAGACACTATAAATCTTTAGTCCCCACCAAGAAGGGTGTCTCTAGAAACCTAACACAAACTGATTGACCTATGACACGACTAAGAAATAAACCTTTATTTGGGTGGGTAGTGGGTGGGGGATAAATCACTGAGATTTTGTGGTCATCAAAGCAATTGGCACATCCTAATGCATGCAATGATATTGAGGGGAAGAGTTGAGGTGTAAGAAGGTTATAAAATGAAAGTGTTTCACAGACAGGAAACAGCATGCAGATGGTATTTCAAACTATCAGAAAGGATAAACTCTCCTAGGGAGATGATGTAGAAAGATAAGAGGAGAGGAATTGGGACTAAGACTTGAAAAACCAATATTTTGAGGTCAGACACAAGAGGACAGACAAGGATGGAAGAAAAACCTGGAAATTATGGTGTCAGCAAACCAAGAGTGCCGAAGCTTTCAAACATGAAGAAATAGTCATCTGGGTTAAATTATGCTGAAAACTGGATTAAGATGAGGATAGAGTTATGTTCATTAGGCTCTTAATAAAAAAGTTTTGAGTGAAAGTATGAAGTGCCATTTTGGTGGAGTGGTGGATGAAGATGCTAGATTGGAGTCTGTTGAGAAGTGATTGGTAGGCAAGGAAAGTGGTGGAAGAAAGAAGATAACTAGGATTATCTTTATGTGGGCCCAAGGGAAGGACTTTTTGGCAGAGATGGAATTATGGCCTAATTGGGATGAATAACAGAGAGAGAGAGAGAGACAGACAGACAGACAGACAATGGTGGCGAGAAGAGTAGGGGTAGTGGGAGAGGTAATGAATTTAAAACTATGATGGGGGTGGGGAAGAGAGGAAGAAAAACTGAATTAATAACTTTCTTTAAAGTAAATGGGTATATATCCATAGCACAAATTGAGAGATTGACTTTTGAAACTGTGAGAAAGATTTCTTTCATTATAACAAGAAGGGAGAGTGAAAGATACATTCAGAATTTTGTTTACATGCAGAGTTGCAGAGGTGGTGGTGAAAAGCTGAGGGGTTCCTGACTGATTATTTTTACATTGTCAACTGGCATGTAAGGTGAAGTCATTAGCCCAGAAAGTTACCAAAATGTTTCAGTGTGAAGTTTAGGAGAGAGGAATAGGTATGAAATAAACATTTTGAGGAGTGGGAAAGCAAGTCTATTAGAGAAACACAAAAGAATGTTCATAGTATCGAATGCCAATATGATTTTTTTAATGCACTTAAAATAAAAGCAGTCATTTTGTGATACAATTATTCTGTGTGATATTTAGCTGGTAAGGAGAAATTAACTTGATTTATCCGGATTTAGAGTTTTTTTAAGTTTGTACAATGGAAGAAGAGTAATGTAAGACAGTTAAGGATATTTGTAAAAGAGTATCAAGAATGACCAATGTAAGGTGGACAAAGAGGACAGTGAAACCTGAAGGGGTTGATGGTAATTGAAAGAGTGGCAGATCAGTTGACTGAAGTCAAAGCACTGTGGATATAGGGCAAATGGATGGAAGGCTAATGATGGTGGTGAGAGAAAGGAACATGTGCAAAAAGGTTTTAGGGGTGGTATGGTTTTGGTATAAACGAAGTCCAGAGTATGACCTTTGGAGTAATTGGCTAAAGTGGAACAGAGGGAAGCAATAATAGGAGTGTGAAGTTCACAAGAATGAGAAGCCTTACTGCTGACTGGGTCACCTATGGATGTTGGAGTCATAGAGTATGATAGAGGTAGTTTGGACAGCTACACTGTCATCATGAGAGGGATATATGAAAGGTCAGTGGATAATGGCTGAAATAAAGAGGGTTGAATATTTTCTCCAGGTGGCAAGAGATTGTAAAAAAGGGTTTTGAAGAGGAAATAATTACATGGAAATGGCAATTGGGAATGGTAAAGATGCTCACACCACCATATGAGTGAAAGAGAAACCCACCTCTCCTTGTAAGGGCCACAGAGGAAGCCGAGCCCAGAAATGAGATCTAGATTTTAATTAAGGCAAGGAGTTTCAAGGACTTTCAAGAACGACATTCAGGATATAGGTTTTGGAATGCTAGAGGGGTCCGTGTGATGGTGGTGAAGGTGGTGTGCCATGGGGAGTGTGGCGATGAGAGTGATAAAGAGTATGCCCACTGTATGGGTTGAATCGTGTTACCCCGAAGGACATGTTCAGATCCTGACACCTGCGAGTGTGGCGATGAGAGTGGTAAAGAGTATGCCCACTGTATGGGTTGAATTGTGTTACCCCGAAGGACATATTCAGATCCTGACACCTGCGAGTGTGGCGATGAGAGTGGTAAAGAGTATGCCCACTGTATGGGTTGAATTGTGTTACCCCGAAGGACATGTTCAGATCCTGACACCTGCTTCTGTGAATATCAGGTGGTGTGCCAGTGGCGAGTGTGGTGATGAGAGTGGTAAAGATTATGCCCACTGTATGGGTTGAATTGTGTTACCCCGAAGGACATGTTCAGATCCTGACACCTGCTTCTGTGAATATGACCACATTTGGAAATAGATTCTTTTTAGATGTTATTGGTTAGAATGAGTCCAAACTCGATTAGGATGGGCATTTAATCTGGTGTCCTTATAAGGAGTGGATATTTGAGCACAACTAGAGAGACAGAGGCAGAGAAAGAGAGAGAGAGACATGTAATAGAGGCAGAGATCATGTTATACTGCCCCAGCCAAGGAATGGATGGATTGCCAGCCACCCACCAAAAGCCAGGAGAGAGGTATGAAATGGATTCTTCCTTTCAATAAGAAGCATGGCCCTATTAACACCTTGATTTCAGACTTCTACTCTTCAGAGCCATGAGACAATAAATTTATGTTGTTTTAACCCAACAGCCTGTGACACTTTGTTATAACAGACTTAGCAAACTAAGAATTTGGCTATTCTTAGTAACCCTTTCAGGTTACTCTCAGTTCTATTCTCAATTTAGATCCCAATAAAGCAGCTTGTAACATTAAAGAAGAGGGGATACCCCATTTAGAATATCCAGTTATTCCCAGAGAGAATTGACCAGAACTTACCTAGGGCAACCCTAGAACTTCCATAGTGTCCGAGGTATTTCATATTATAAAATGCTACAAAGCTTCAGTGGTTAGGGTCTCCTAGACTTCTGAGGAAAACCTGGTTTGTCCAAAGTGTATTTTCAAATCTCTTAAAATAATTTCGAACAGTCTAGGTTATTAACTTAAAATCTGATAGAAACAAAACAAAATAAACTAGATTAAGGTTATACATTGAGCTAGAATATACCTTTGAACCTATAATTATCTCACATTAAGAAGGTAAACCCAAATCAACCTAAACTGAAACTAAATATGCAGATAAAATGCTGGTTAAATGCTATTTTGCATAGATCTAAATAATGTAATTTGTCAGTTTTGTGAGTCAGGCAGATGTAGTTCATTTTGAAGCAGCTTTTGCGTCTTTTCACATGATTTGGCTATTCTTAGATTTCTGAGTCACTCTGTCTTCCATGCTATTCATTTTTCAATTCCATATTCTCTATTCATAAGGGAGATTCAGTATTAACTAGTCCAAATTTGGCTATGTGGCTTAATATTTTGAATAAACAGGCTATATATTCATTCCTATTCTTAGCAATACCTTGGGACAAGTTGAATATAAATAAAATATTTGAACAACACACTCTAACTCTGTATAATTTCTGGTAAATGATGCCAGGAAACCTTGGCATGCATATTATTGCATAATTGTTTTGATTCAATTTGGTTGTCTTCTTAACAACTAAAATCCCAAAGCAGGAGGAATAGTTACTAAAGGAACAGAAATGTGGATAACATGGAATGAGCCAAAAGACCCTGCCAATACTTTATCCAAGTAGCACATCTTAAATACTAGTGCAGGAGGTACATTGATACCCCCAATAGTACATTCTCTGGAAATGAATTTCCTTTTAATGAACCAGGGATAGTAATAAAATCTATATCCAGACTGTCAGAAATATAGGTATAAAAAGGATTGTAAGAGTACTGGGGAGTGAAATTTAGGGCTTCTCCTAAATGACTTGCTGAATTCTGTAAAGGAGGAGGAAAAGAGTCTACCAGATAAATTAAGTATTCCTGATTTTCTGTGGGTGAGGTGCCACTCTGATCCCTACTTTATGGAATTGACAGTTCACTGAACTGATGTTCCTTAAGGATAGAGGCCTTGCCTTCCTCTTGGTTGTGTCCCCGCTGCCCAACAGAATGCCTGGCATATAACAGGCACTCAAGGAATAATTGTTGAACTGAAAGAAACTTCAGTTGGAGGGCGAAGCACACCCAACCTTTACCCTTCCAATATATTGCCCAATGGGTACCGTCATGTTGTTAGAAGCACTACCTCAACCCCAGCCAGCCTTTAGCCCTGGACCTCACAATAACCGTTTCAGAACTCCAGTGGAAACAAAGAACTGTTCATTCCCACCCTCCCCATCTGCCTCCATTTTTTTTTCATTTTTCATTAGAAAAATTTAGGGAAACACATTTGCCTCACTTGCAGGAGAACCTAAGCTCTGAATAGATGGCCTCCTAGGTGGAGAAGCATTGGACTTTGGTGCCACTTGTCTGGTAAAGGCTGTTAGTCTGGTGTAGACCCCAGACTCTGTTCTCAAAAATCATTTCAACCTAGGAAAATTCCTGGCCACTCAGCCAGCACTTCCCTAGTAATGTTGAGCAAGGAGCCAAATGCATGTGCCGTTGTTTTATGTCGTCATGCTCAAGATGTGCTAGTATTTAAAAGTTGCACGTTGTAACTTATGAAAATTCATATTTCATGCTTTTATATATAAATTTGGTATCACTTTCCTTAGTAAATAATCTCATTTACACACTTCACACTGCCCATGAAACCAGAAGAAAGATGTGCCATATGTATTGTAGGACAGAATTTCAGGAAAGAGGGAATAGTCTATAGTGTCTTAGAACATAAGGAGTTGACTAAAATAAATTCCCAACAGTATCTTTTGGAGGTAGCAGATAGGAAGGCAATAGCATCTTTAGATGGAGAAATTTCAAATTACTGCTGAGAACAGAAGACAAGATTCTGGGGGATGTGAGATGAAGAAGTGGAGCCTGAGTGTAGGCTACAGTTTCAAGGACCTTAGCTCAAAAACAAGCAAGAGAGAGAGAGACTGAGGCTACAGAAGGATATGGGATAAGTAAAGGAATTTTTTTTTTTTAGATATGGAAGACTGGAACATGTTTTAAAGCTATAAGAAAAGATTCAGTTTGGGCTAACTCCATACCTGGATAAGTAGGGACCAAGTAGGGCCAGGCCATGAGATGGGTGCAAGATGGTCATGGGCAGAACCAACCCCTGGGATGCTGAACAGAGGAAAGAATCCTCCGAGAGGGGAGAGGAAATACAAGGCAGGCAGATTTTTCAATTCTCATGAATCCAAAGGGAGACTCCAGATTTGAGGCAATAGGATAAAGAGCTGTAATGAAAGGCATTAGGATGGAGGTAGGAGGATGATCCTGGAGATGTTGGTCATATTGGGAACATAGCTACCATTCTTTCAGGGATCCTGTTGTCCTGCAGAGAAGGAATCATTAAGGATGCCAACCTGGCTGGATAAATAAACAAAAAGATATTGAATATATTGGAGAAAGAATCTATAGCAAATAGAACAAGGTCCTTGAGGAGGTGGGGTGGGTTGACGTCCAGACTGTAGGTTGAAGAATTAATTTCATTAATATCATACAAACCACACATAAGACTCTGAGCTAAGAAGGAGAGTCAGCTTGAAGGCATTTTGTATGTGCAGGGAGGGAAATTCACCTTGCTTTAGGAATCTTAGAGGAGTATACATATACACATTAAAAAGCTTGTATTTAAAAAAAATCCCAATATTCTTAAACCTTCCAAAAACTATCAGTATTTTATTTAAATAGTCTTTGGTTGTTTCCAAGTGAAAGGAAGCTTTTTAACTTGGTTTTATGAGTGTTAATCCTCCGAAAGTTTCCTATTAAACACTGATTAACAAAAATCTATGCTTATAGGCATACATTTTCTCTGGACTCATTCAAGAAAAACGCTAACTCTCTCAAGTTGCTGGAACTTCACTTTTTTGCAACTGTTATGTCTACTACTGGGAAGAAACTTTGGCACCAAGGAGAATTTGGCTCAATAAATATTTTCAACAAATTTACTAATACAATAAATTTTAATCAGAATATTTAAGGTCATATTCTAGATTTAGAAAATGATTCAGTGCTTAAAGACAAAATGATCGTATTTATGATTTATATTGTTATTCCACTGTGTTTCTCTGAGAAGTCCTGGTGGTTTATTATGCCTGTTTATAGTCACTAGTTCCATGAAATCCAGTATTATACTAGTATAATGGTGCAATTATCTGGTTTCATGAAATTAAATACCTTAATTCAGAAATAAAATAAATTGGGCAGGGAAGACAAAAGCAGCAAACAAATGTACAAAAATCACATTAGGGACATTTCCTTTACATTTCCTTCTTTTTGGATAAAAAAGTAGTAATAAAAGGCAAGAACTGTTTCTTAGAAACAATGTCATTTGTAATGAGTACTTTACTTTTGGGAAATAGCAATTTATTAAGTGAAGTTAATGACAAAATATTTAAGCAAACTTTGAAATTAGCTTTTTAAAATCACAAAGGTTTATTCAGAATTTTTATCGGAACTCTCTAGGGGTTACCCATATTTGCTAATGCCATCCTACAATTTCAGCCTTTCTATAATTGCATGGTAGGGATCTCGCTTTGTAAACTTTTATGCTCACATGCATAGAATGCATATTTGTTGTTTATAATAATTCCAAAAATATTTTTATTATTTTGCCTTAGAGTTGCAATAAGGTCTGAACAGAAATAGTTAATGGTTTGGACTCTGAAAAAATGATGCTCTTTAGAGAAATCTGAGCTCTTGCCATCTGCTAATCACTCTGAAAACTTATAAAATCAGTAGAGAATTCATATTTTATTCATTCATATAATGAATGAATTCTCATGTTTCACCCTAGATCAATGCCCTGAGGTCTTACGCTGATTCCTTAGTTTCTGAAATAATCACACTGTCTCATGAGAACAACAATAAAAGAATCTATTTATAAGGACATTTTAGAAAATAAGCAACCTAAAAAAATCCATTTGATGGAAGCAGATTGTAAACGATAAGTACCAAATTAATTAAAGTATCAAAAAATTACAGATTAAGCAGTTAGGCCTGATTCTCAATTTCCAGCTTGAAGGCAACTCAATTTCTAGCTTGAAGAAATGTGTTCTTGTGGATGTGAACTACGTAAGAACGCTCCCTCTATCTCTCTCACATCACCTTTTACATTCATCTATGAGCAGAAAATTTATTCAGGTGCTAGTAGTCTATGTAGCTTTTTAGAGAATGGTTTACGCTCCCCCACCCCCACCCCCGACTTTAAAAGTATTGTAGGCAAAAGCATCCTTTGGAGGAGAGAAAGGCTGAAAATGCAAACAGCATGAATTCTATCTGGAGAGAGTTTTTGGCTCAATTTGTAAATTACAATTATGTATTTGGTATTCACCATGCATTCAATTCTGTGCAAATGTGGTAGTGATTGCAAGAAGTATGTACTAATTTACTGACCATACTAAGCTTGCAATTTATTTGGACAGATGATTGTGACAAAATAATATGCAAATAACCAATGTATGCTCCATTCTCCCTCCACCCTTACTTATCCACCACAGACTGGTGATCCAACCCCATACTGGCCGCATAGCCATTGTTCAGAAGGAGCCTCTCACTATATAGTTGTAAAACAGGCAAAATTCAGGAAAAGATGTGATTGGTCAGAAATAGCTGCCTACAACACCACTGTCTAAGTTAAGATTGCTTAACTTTGGAGAGGGAAAATAGAATTAGAGGCCAATGGATTTTAGAAAACATTGGAAAGGATACTATTAGAGCATCTTTATTAATCTTGAGAATGTAAGTCTGAAAATAGAGGTTGAATCCCTCTTTCATATGGAATGCTGGAAAGGAGTAGACTCACATATGTGTCCATGCCATAGAAATGCCAATTGGCAGTAAAGTAGGCTGTTTGGGGAATGGCAATGGCATGTGGATGTGAATTACATAAAAACTCTCTCTACCTCTCTCACATCACCTTTTACATTTATCTCTGAGCAGAAAATTATCCAAGTATTATGTATTCTATGTAGCTTGTCCGAAATTTCTTGTGGTCCCAGAAGAGCAGCTAAATCTTTTCAGTTTCTCAGAAAAAGGCATAGATTTAACAGAGTGGGAAAGCCTGCTTCCCCAAGAGGCTTTGCATGGGTAACATGAGATAAAATATGTTGTATCTGTCATCCATTGCTGTGTTATACCCACCTCCTTCCCAAACCCAATGACTTAAAACAATAACCATTTATTTGCTTACGATTCCGAATCTTGGGTTGGGATACTCTAGGTGGTCGTCACCCGGGTTTACATAGCTGCAGTATAGTAAGGCAAGAGGGTCTCAGATGGCCTTGGTCATGTCCGGAGTTTCGGTGGTGTTCTCATCTATGCATCTGACCATCATGTCTCATCTTTCAGTAGTATGGTCCAGGCTCCCTTAAACTGTAGGGGATGTTTTCCAAGAGTGTAAAGACAAAGCTACAGACCATCTATTGGATTAGACCCTGGATCTCATACAATGCCACTTTCATTGCATACGGTTGGTCAAAGCAAGTCAAAGGTGAGCACAAAGTATTTGTGGTCAGATTTTATCGATTGCACTTTAACTTCTGGCAATAATTATTTACATTCCTCTCCCATGCAAAACATGTTTCCCTCTCCCACAAAACTTTCATATCTTGAAATTTTTTAACATGTGCCTTTTAATACGGTAGCCACTTGCCATATGGGTCTATTGAGCATTTGAAATGTGGCTAGTCAAATTGAGATGTACTGTTATTTCAAATACATGTAGGATTTTGAAGTCTTAGTAGAAATAAAAGAATGTAACATGTCTCTTTAGTACTTTTTTTTTAACATCGATTTTATGCTGACATGACATTTTGATATATTGGGTTAAATAAAATATACTCTGAAAATTAACATTGTTTGATTTTTTATTTAAAAAATTTTCAAAGTCTGCTAGAAAAAATTAAATTACATACGTGGCTTACATTATATTTTTATTGGACTGCACTGATTTAGAACAGTGGTTGGCAACATTTTCTGTAAAAGAGCCAGATGATGAATATTTTAGGCATTGTGGGCTGTACGGTCTTTGTTGCAATTAATCAGTCCTGTCAGTGCAGCACAGAAGAAGTGATAGATGTCATATAAAGGCCTCCTCAAAATTACAGAATATGGGTCCTCCCTAACCATCTTTGCCAATCAAATTTTCCTCGGTCCAAAGGTCAGCCAATATTGCCTCCATCATGATTACTTAACAGGAGTGTTAGTTTAAAGCGTAATTTTTATTTTAAATTGCCACCAAGAAGCTGTTTATTTTAACTCAAAAAAACATTAAATACACCCAAAACTCATCTTTTTCAGGGAGATTTTAAAAACTAACACGTACTATTAATTGTAAAATATTAATTACTCAAACTTGAAATACTTCTTTAAAGTTTTACCATCTAAGAATCATGGTATGACATGAACTATATAATTCCTATCATAACAAAATACTATAAATATCTAAGCCTTAAAGAATAAATAATATTGATGTTAGACTTAAGTTAATTTTCTATGCTCAACAGTACTCATGATTTTTAAAGTACTATGTCATTTATACTTAAAATAAAGCAGGCAAGAGTGTCTTCCCAGAACTCATCCTAATCTGTCATTCTGTGACATTTGACCTGATTATCCTTTTCTTCATTTATGAAACTAACAAAAAAGATCTCTTTGCCTTAATTAACTTCTAAGACACTTATTTTCCTTTTTAATCATTTCTCTATTTGGACTACTCCTTCTACCTTCTTGCCTGGTTCTCCATCCTCATTTGCTCCTTTAGTGTATGTGTTTCCCCAAAGTTCTCTCCCTCATTAATCAAATAGATAAATATTAATAAAACAATTATGTGCCAGGAAATTAAGGCTTCAATAATGAACAAAACAGATAGGGCTTTTTGCCCTGTGGTATTCAGACACTAATGAGAGACATGAAGAGTAATTAATTACTGTATATTCTCTAATATAAATGATCTAAAATATAAGGTAATATATAATTTTCCCAATGAGACTAAAGAAAGAGGAGATTTGGTTAATTTTAGTATATATAAACTTTAAGGAATCTAAATAGAATAGTCAAATGTCTGCTTATCATATTTACTTATAAAGTTAGTTACATATACATTTAAACTCACGTATATAAAATGCTCATTAAAATACAGTTATTTTCATTCACATTTTAAAAAATAATTGTATTCAAATTCATCATGAGCATATTTGGCTTTAATATATTTGTTATCATTATAACAAGTTGAGTCATCTAACAAATTTCTCAAGCATGCAATGGTCATTTCCTTCTAAGTTAAGATATAGCACATCTTATACATATGTGTGTGATGCCATCATTAGAAATTAGGATAGAACATTTTTCATTTATTCTTTAGGTGTGTATTTGGCACATCTATAATTTAGCCACTTACTGTATTGATTTTTACATATTCTTCTAAATATTTATTTACAATGACATGAAATCGTCTCTCTGAGAGATATTTATTAAATCTATATAAATTTCTAAAGCCAGAGTACAAAATAACTATATAAATGGGGGAGAAGGGAAGGGCAAGGAGAGTGTTCAAGTAGAAGAGACTTTATGTGCAAACTTTCTAAGGTGAGAAAGAATAAAAAGAGGACAGTATGAACATATGATTAAATGGGGAAGGTGGTTTAAGATAAAAATAGACAATTAAGAAAATTTATAAGATTTGTGGCTTGCTTTCCCGAAAAGATAGTGGACATTTCCAAGATAGAGAACCTTAAAAACAGGCTAATCTGGGGACCAAAAAGAGATAAGAGCTAATGATTTGTGAATTATGAAGATATAGGTGGTAATAGAAGCCATGGTTTTGGTTGAGATCCTCTAGAGAGAGAATGAAATGATTTGAATCACAATACTTAATGGCTGGGAGTAGAAAATGAGCCAAGAAAAAAGATGGAAAAAGACTAGGAATAGAAGTAAGAAGAAAATTAGGGTAGTATGGTGTTATGGAAACCAAGGAAAGATGCGTTTCAAGAAAGTATTAATGTTTTACAGTGTCAAATGCTGATGAAAAATTAAGGGGATGAGAATTGACACATGGTCCTTATATTTTATGTCTTGTGACCTATAAAGGAACTTTGGGAGCGACCTTTCATAGACTGAGGAGGGGAGATGGCAACAGATTGAGGGCGTTGAGACATGAGCAGAAGGTGAAAAAAATGGAAGTAGAGGTTATAAAAAATTATTTCAAGAGATTTTGCCATGCACAGGAGTTGGGAGATTGGATAGTAGTAGACATATCAAATTTGGAGACAGTTAAAAAAAGCTGGTAGAAACTTGAATATGTTAAATGTTGACAGGAAAAGCCTATGCAGTAAAAAGTGTTAAAGATTTATAAGAGGAAAGATATATAACAGGGTTCAAATGAAGAGTTAACGGATATGATCCAAAGCAACACAAAGTATTTGGATAAGAAGGATAGCTAATCTGCTTTCTAAGGAAGAAAAAAGGGAGAATGAGTTCATATGCAAGTACATATGTGGATCTTTAAATGGAACATCAAGGAAGTTCTGTTTGATGGCCTCTATTTCCTTTGTGCCATTATTTTCTAAAAACCTTAAGTGGAGGGAATAAGGTCAAGTGTGAAGAGAAAGGCTATAGTTTGAAATAGTACTAGACCTGATTCCTTTTTTCTATTCTCCCAACTCAGAAGAGAACGTTATCTCTTTCTGCCCTCGCATCCTTCCTACCTGACTATGCTTCAACATCTTTCAGCTAAATACTTGCTTCAACCTCCTAATTACCTCCTATCTATTGTCTTTCATTACGGTCAAGTGTGAAGCATTCCCCAACAACCCAGTCAGGATTTATTAGTTTGCCTTGAAACACCCACAGAACTATGCTTTTAATATGATTACAGGATATGTTTTGAATGCCATGTGAAGGGAGGGAATGTGTCTTATTAATCTTGGATTCCTTTATGTTTTATATTTTTATTGTGGCAAAATATACATAAAAATCATTTTCATATTTTAACTGTACAATAACTGTGGCATTAAGTACATTGCCAATGTCATATACCCACTACCATGATATACTTCCAGAATACTTTAGTCATGCCAAACAGAAACTCATACCCAATAAGAATTACTCACCTTTTCCCGCCCAGCCCCACTTCGTGTAACCACTATTCTGCTTTCTGTCTCTGTGAATTTGCTTATTCTAAGTATTTCAAATAAGAGATATTATGTAATATTTGTCCTTTCGTGTCTGGTTGATTGCACTTAATGTGATGTCTTCAAGTTCCTTCCATGTTATAGCATGCATCAAAACTTCATTTCTTTTCATGGCTGAGTAATATTCCATACCACATTTTATTTATCCATTCATCTGTTGATGGACACTTGGGTAACTTCCACCTTTGGGCTATCATGATTAATACTGCTATGAATATTCAAATATCTGTTCCAGTCTTAATTTTCAATTGTTTTGGTTATACACCTAGGGGTGGAATTGCTGGGACAAAACAATACTTCAGCTTTCTGAGGAATTGTCAAAAAAAAGCACAAAAGTTCCTATTTTTCCTGCATCTTCGCCAAAGCATACTATTTTATATTTTTAAAATAATACCCATGCTAATGAGTGTAAAGTGGTAGCTCATAGTTTTGGTTTCCATTTCTCTAATGGCTAATGATGTTGAGTATCTTTTCATGTGCTTGTTGGTCATTTGTCCATTCTTCTTTGTAAACATATCTATTTTAACCCTTTGCCACTTAAAAAATTTTTTTTTGCCAGGGGTGGTGGTTCATGGTCCAGGAATAGAACCCAGGTCTCCCTCATGGAAAGCAAGCATTTTACCACTGAACCACCTGTGCACCCTCTTTGCCCATTTTAAAATTGGGTTGTATGTATTTTTGTTTTTGAGTTGCAGCAATCTTTATATATTCTAGATACTAAATCTTTATCAGATGTATTATTTCCAAATATTTTCTCCCATTCTATAGCCTTTCTTTACACTTTCTTAATAATGCCTTTTGACGTACAAAAGTTTTAATTTTGAAGAAGTCCAAATTATTTATTGTTTCTTTTGGTACTCGGGCTTTTGGTATAAAATCTAAACATCTGTTGCCTAATATACAGTCCTAAAGATATTTCTCTGTTTTTCAATGGGTCTTATATTCTTATGTCTTATATTTAAGTCATTGATCCATTTTGAATGAGATAGGAGTCCAGATTCATTACTTTGCATGTGTACTTCTAGGTGCAGCAGCAGCATTTTCTTGAAGAGAATATTCTTTTCCGATTAAATAGACTTAACACCCTTGTCAAAATTCAACTGGCCATATAGTGTGGGTTTATTTCTGGACTCACAGTCTGTTTCATTGGTCTACATGTCTATTGTCAGTACCATACCATTTTAATTATTTTGCTTTATAGTAAGTTTAAAATCTGGAAGTGTGAGTTCTCTAACTTTGTTCAATTTCACGATAGTTATGGCTATTTGGGGTCTTTGTAATTCTATATTAATTTGAGGCTCATATTTACCATTTCTGAAAAAAAAAGCATTGCTAGAATTTTGATAGGGAGTGCAATGAATTAATAGATCAGTGTGGATCCTATTAATATCTTCACAATATTAAGTCTTCTAAACCATGTTCACTGGCATCTTTCCAGTTTTTTAGATATTTTCAAATTTCTTTCAGCAATGTTTTGTGCTTTTTAATATACAAATATTTCACCTCCTTTGTTCATTTTATTTCTAGGCATGATCTTGTATACTGCAACTTTGCTAAATTCATTTATTAGTTCTAATAACTTTCTTATCGATTCTTTGGGATTTTCTATATATATAGGATCATGTCATCTGTTAATAGGGATAATTCTACTTCTTCCTTTCCTTTCCAATTTTGATGTCTTTTTTTTTTTGCCTAATTGCTCTGCCTAACACTTCCAGTACATGCTGAATATAGCAATAGTGAAAACAGTTATACTTTTCTTTTTCCTGGTCTTATGGGGGAAACATTCATTCTTTCATCAAGTGTGATTTTGCTGTGGGTTTTTCATAAAGAACCTTTATCATTTTAAGAAAGTTCCCTTCTATTCCTACTTTTCTGAGCATTTAATCATGAGAGGATGTTGGATTTTGTCAAAAACTTTTTGCATTAATAGAGATGATCATGGTTTTTTTTTCTTTTTGCATTCCTTTTATTAATGGGATTTATTACAGTGGTTAATTTTCTTATGTTGAGCCACTTTGCATTTCTGGGATAAATCCCACTTGGTGATAGTGTATAATCCTTTTAATATGCTGTTGGATTCAATTTGCTAGTATTTTGTCAAGGATTTTTGCATCTTTATTCATAAAGGATATTGGTTTGTAATTTTCTTTTCTTGTGCTGTCTTTATCTGGCATTGGTTTCAGGGTTTTGCTGGCCTCATAGAATGAGTAAAGAAGTCTTTTTTTTTTTTGGATGGTTTGATAGGGATAGGTGTTAATTCTTATTTAAATGTTTGATAGAATTCAGCAGTGAAAGCTTGTACTTTTGTTTTTTGGGAGTTTTTAATTACTGATTCAGCCTCTTTACTTGTTATATGTCTGTTAAGATTTACTATTTCTCCTTGAGTCAGTTCATGTAATTTGTATGTTTTTGGGAATTTGTCCATTTCACCTAGATAACAAATTAGATATAATTTGTTAGCAAAAGAAATATTTGTACTATTCTCTTATAATCCTTTTTACTCCTGTACAGTTGCTAGTAATGTTCACACTTTTATTCCTGATTTATTTATTTGTACTTTTTCTCTTTTCTTCTTTATCATTCTGACTAAAGTTTTGTTGATTTTATTGATACTAAAAGAAAGTAGTCTTGGCTTTTTAAAAATTCTCCGTTGTTTTTCTCTTCTGTATTTCATTTATATCTGCTCTAGTCTTTAGTACTTCCTTCCTTCTGCTAACTTTATGTTTAGTTTTCTCTTTCTAGTTCCATTAGGCATGAAGTTAATTTATTTATCTGTGCTATTTCTTATTTTTTGTGCAGGCATTTACAGCTATAAATTTTCCTGTGAGCACTGCCTATGCTGCATACCATAAATTGTGGAAAGTTTTTTTATTTTCATTTGTCTCTATGTATTTTCTAATTCCTATTATGATTTCTTTTCTGACCCATTGGTTGTTTAAAAATGTATTGCTTAAATTCCACTTCTTTGTAAATTTTCCAGTTTTTCCTTTGTTTTTGATATATTTGTCTATCCCATTGTGGTCAGAGAAGATACCTTATGATTTCAATATTTTAAAATTTATTGAGACTTGTTTTGTGACTTAAGATGTAGTCTGTCCTGGAGAATGATCTATGTGCACTTGAGAAGAATATGTATTCTGCTATTGTTGGGTGGAATGTTGTATATATGTCTGTTAGTTGTAATTGGCTTACAGTTTTGTTCAAGTCTTCTGTTTTTTGATTCATCTTTTGTCTGGAAGTTTTATCAGTTATTGAAAGGTTTGTATTAAAGCCTCTGACAAATATTGTAGAACTATTTCTCCCTTCAATTCTGTCAATTTTTGCTCATGTATTTTGGGGCACTATTGTTAGATGGGTATATAATTGTTATGTCTTCTTGCTGAATTGAAGCTTTTATTAATATATCATATCCTTCTTTGCCTCTTGCAAATTTTTAAATTTTAAAGTCTATTTTGATTGACAATAATATAGCCACTTCCACTCTCTTTTGGTTACTAGTTGAACAAAATATCTTTTATTTTTAACCTTCTTGTGTCTTTGTACTAGAGTGAATGCCTTATAAATAGCACAAAGATGGATTATGCTTTTTTAATCCAATCTACCAACATCTGCCTATTACAGGAGAACTTGTTCCATTTACATTTAAGGTAATAACTGATAAGGAAGGATTTACTTCTACCATTTAGGTACTTGTTTTTTGTATTTTAATTTTTTTGTTCTTCAATTACTCCATTACTGACTTTCTTAGCATTTAGCTGATTATTTATAGTGTGTTTTTCTTTATTCCATTCTTCTTCCCTTTTCTTAAAATTTTAAAGTTATTCTTTAGTGGTTTCCTTTGTGATTACCAATAACATTTTTAACTAGTAACAAGCTAGTTTGAATAAAACAAATGCTCTCCTCATATATATCTCCATCCCTCCCCATTTACAACTTGATATACTGTATATCCATTAACATACATTTTAATTTTTGTTTTGCACATTTGGCTTTTAAATGTATAGGGAAAAAGCCAATTATAAACAAAAAGCACAGTTATACAGGATTATATATTTACTCCTGTAGTTTTCTTTACCTATGTTCTTTATTTCTTCTTTTGGCTTTGAGTTAATATCTAGTGTCCTATTATTTCAGCCTAAAGGACTCCTTTTTAGCATCTCTGGTAGGGCAGACCTTCCAATAATGTAGTCCTTCAGACTTTATCTGTAAATGTCTCAATTTCTCCTTCATCCTTGAGAGATAGTTTTACCTGAAATAGAATTATTAATTGACAATGTTTTTCTTTAAGGATTTTAGACATGTCATCCTACTTCCTTCTGGCTTCTGTGGTTTCTGCTGAGAAATATGCTGTTAATCTTACTGACGATCCTGTGGACATAACAAGTCATTTCTTTCTTGCTGCTTTCAAAACTCTCTCTTTGTCTTTAGATGTTGACAGTTTCACCATGAAATCTCTTTGTAAGGATTTCTTTGAGTTTATACTACTTGGAGTTCATTGAGCTTCTTGGATGCATACACTATTGTCTTTCATCATGTTTGGGAAGTTTTCAGCCACTGTTTCTTCAAATACTTATTTGTCCCCTTCTCTCTCCTCTTCCTTTGGGGACTCCTATGATGCATATGTTGGTATGCTTGAAGGTACCCCACATGTTCCTCAGGCTCTATTCCTTTTTCTTCATTCTTTTTTTCTCCTCACACTGGATAATTTCAATTGTCTTGTCTTCAAGTCTGATGACCCTTTCTTCTGCCTGTTCAAATCCACTGTTGAATCCAACTAGTGATTTTTTTTTATTTCAGTTATTGTACTTTTCAGCTCCAGAATTTTGGTTTGTTTCTGTTTTATAATTTCTGTCACTTTATTTTGTTCAGACACTTTCCTAATAGTGTTTACTTCTTTGATCATGATTTTCTTAGCTCATTGAACATATTTAAGACAATTTACTTAATATCTTTCACTAATAATCCCAATTTATGAGCTTCCTCAGGGTGGTTTCTATCAAATCCACTACCCCCCCACCCCAATAATGAGCCATATTTCTTGTTTCTTTGTGTGTTTTATAATTTTTGGTTGAGAACTGGACATTCTGAGTGTCATGTTGTAACTTTGTGCTTTAGTTTTCCAAATGATAAAAAAATAAGAGAATGGATTGGCTTAACAACAAGAACTTATAGTCTCATCATTTCAGAGGCTAGAAGACTTGTTTCTTGCTGGGTCAGTATCTTCTAATGGAGGACAATCTTTTGGGTGCCTTGGATTTCCTGTCATGTGACAATGCACATGGCAGCATCTTCTCCATTCTCTTCCTGGTTCCCTTGACTTCTAGCTTCTTGCTGCTCCCCATTGCTCTTCTCTACATCGACTTTCACTCTGTTTATATAGGGCTTCAGTAAACTGAATTAAAGTCCGACCTGATTTGTTGGGCCACACCTTAACTGAATTAATATCTTGAAGGAATCTTCTGTACAATGGCTACACACCCACCATAATACAGACAAAGACCAAACTAGGGTATACAATTCAATCTCCATCACTCTGGACTTCTAACTTTCCCCTTCCTTTTTTTTCCCTTATCATTGGCTGTAGCTCTCGGCTTGTGACATTGCATACTAATTTTTCTCCCAAGTCAGGAAAGAAAAGAGAGAAAATTTTAAAAGTACGTAAGAAGAAAAAGAGGTATTGTGTTTATAAGCTCTCTCCACTATTTCAGTCTATAAGGAGTTGAAACAATGACCATCCTCTGTGCCAGCCCCAGCAATCAGTAGCAGTGATCAAAGCCAGCAATTAAGAATCAGATCACATACTCCATAATTTGGAAGACAAGGTCTTTATTGCCCACTCTGACACCAGCATGTTACAATAGGGACCTGGACTTTAGTCTCTACAGCTGCCTGCCATGTGGTTAGGAAGTGGGGATTGAGGGGTGAGAAATGACAGTTGCTACATGGAAGGGGAAATTCATTGATATTTACTACAATTTTCCAGCCTCCTCATCCAGCTCTTCACCAAATGCAACAAGTGTTCCACTAAACTCCAGAGTTCCAAAGTAGTTGATTCAGACAGTCCCTGCTAATCTTTAGCTGTTTTGGTGGAAGGGCCAATTCTTTGAACTTCCTACTCTATCACCTTACCACAAATCTCCATTTCGAACTTCTTTTACTATAGAGATTTGCCCTAACTGGGTCATTTGACCTTGGTACTTTTGTTTTTAGAAAGAAAATTAGCTTTAATTATCAATATATATCTAAAAAATGTAAAATTCTGTTGACTTGTCTTGTGTATACACACATGAAAAATGAGTTTCATATAAAAATCCCTGGGATGGTACATTAGTTTTCTAAGGCTGTTGTAAAAAAATTGCCGTAAATGTTGGGCCTTAAATAAACAGAAACTTACTTTTTTTTGTGGTTCTGGAAGGCAGAAGTAAAAAATCAAGATGTTAGCATATTCAGACTCCCTATATGAGCTCTAGGAGAGATTCTTTCCCTTTCCACTTCCAACTTCTGGTGGCTCCAGATATTCTTTGTCTTATGACTACATCACTCCAATCTCTGCCTCTGTCTCACATGGCCTTCATCTTTCTATCTTATCCTTTTCTGTCTCTTATAATAACTGTTGTCACTGAATTTAGGGCTGACATTGGTAATCCAGGATGATTCTCCCCTTTAGGGGAAAGTATGGCCTCTCTGAAACTTGATTTCAGACTTCTAGCCTCCAGAACTGTGAGACAATAAATTTATGTTGTTTAACCCAACTGATCTGTCATACTTTGTAATAGCAGACTTCAAAATCAAGACAGACTCTCAGTATCAGTGTTTTGCATAAATTCCATATTATGTTTTGACATTTAAAACAATTCATAGGAAGAAACCTTAGAATTCGTACGGAAAACAGATGTTAAGTAAATCCTTAACTTAACATGATTACATCTATAGAGACCCTTTTCAAATGAAATAAAATTCACATATTCCAAAGGACACATCTTTTGAGGGGCCAATTCAACCCACTGCAGATAAATCCAAATATTTAAAAATAATTCCTTAATAGGTCTAAGAATTTTGTCTATAGTCCTATGTTTATCAGTGGTCCTCAGGTTTACATTTTTGTATCATTGTGCTTCTTTTCTTTCATCTTCTGGTTATAAATTACATTTATAATTCTAACATGCATGATAACATTCAGAATGTTAGGGAAATGTGGCCATAGTGATATCAGTATTCAAGTTCACAGGATTATTTTAATTAGAGAGCTTCACAAACATCTGTTTTCCGTATGAATTCTAAGGTTTCTTCCTATGAATTGTTTTAAATGTCAAAACATAATATGGAATTTATGCAAAACACTGATACTGAGAGTCTGTCTTGATTTTGAAGTCTGCTATTACACATTATGAAAGATCAGTTGGGTTAAACAACATAAATTTATTGTCTCACAGTTCTGGAGGCTAGAAGTCTGAAATCAACTTTCAGTGAGGCCATACTTTCCCCTAAAGGGGAGAATCCATTCAATTCCTCTCCCCTGGCTTTTGGTGGGTAGCCTGCAATACATGGGGTTCTCTGACTTTATGGTCTTCCTCTATCATAGCATTCTCTCCCCACCACCACCATCCTCTCAATCTCTCTCTCTCCCAATTTCCTCTCCCTATAAGGACATCAGTCCTATTGGATTTGGGCCTTCCCAATATGGCCCTATCTTAACCATAGCATCTTTAGAGATCTCATTTACAAACATGTTCAAATTCACAGGACCTGGGGTTAGGACTTGAACAATGTCTTTTTGAGGGACACAATTCAATTCATAACACGTGTGTGGGTTCTTTAAGAAAGCAGTGAGCAAATATTTTTAATAAATTGCTACACACTAAAATGAGTAACTTTAGAATTTTAGGCCTTCTTATTAGATCTCCAGGAAAGTTTTTAGTTCTGCACTTAGTGTAGTTTTAGATATTTGAATGAATTCTTCTTTTCCTTTCTGTGTTAAATCACCTTCCATTCCACACAAGCTTAAATATAAGTATAGGATTTCATCCTATTTTTAAAAATAAGACTTTAAGTTCTATCATAGCAACTACAGATCAAGTGGAATTTTGAGAATAATTTTCACTACCTACTTATAATGGCAAAATACTGCAATGCTAGCTGGATAAGGCAGAAAACCAGGAAACTATTTACCATATTAACAGTGAGGATTAAGATAGGACCTTAAACTTGTCATTGCTTTTTAATATCATGTATGGTGAACACCAAAGACACTGTCACTTTTAGGAATGGTTCAGCACAAAACTGTCTTGAAAGGAAGTATATTGTAAATGTTACATGATTCTGAATATAGCATCAAGCTGCAGTTCTGGAAAAGCTTCTATTTTTATCTCTTAAAAACAGCTATTATCAGTAAATGTTATGCCCTCCTGATCAGGCTTCTCGTAAACTTCATGAGAGTACCTTTCTAAAATGACACAGAGGACTAAGGGCTTAGTCATTAAAGTGAAATATATCATAGAATGATTAAATAAATATAATTAGGAAATATAAAGAGAAACACTTACCAACTGCTATAGATCCTCAAATGGCAAGACCTCAAGTGAGACACCACATTCACTTGAAACAACTATACTCTGCAGTAAGCGCCTGACAGCCTACACCTTCATGTTTCTCTTGCTTGGCTTTGGTTAGCCCCTTTAGCTTTTGCCTCACTGTTGGTTCTCTTAAGTAAAATTGAAGTTAGTTATTGAGATAGAAGGATAAGTTTGTTCCAAATAAGTCATGTCTTAACTGCAGTAATAAAAGGAAGTATATTTATGACAGTTGGTTGGTGACATTGGATTTAAATAAATAAAAACAATCAGTTTTCTGCTAAAATTATAATCATAACTATACAAAAAGATTAAGCAGACCTTTTTAAGATAAGTACTTTTACAGCATTTGTTTCTGATATTTTCTTTTCCTTCACTGATCTGTTGTTTTCATTCTTTTAAAATGAATGATTTAGGAATTATAAATCTTTCAGATATAGGGATGATTTAAATGTGAATTTTGAAAAGATTATTGAAAAGCTTGGAATTTTATTTTATCATAATGTTTGAAACAAAGTGCTTAAAATACATCAAATAAATGGGAAACAAAATGAAAGTATTCCTGTACTTTTGACACCTAAGTAAACATGATTAAAAACTAAGTAAGAGAAAATATACTGAGAGAATAAAGACTTTAATTCTGAGCCCAGTTTGGATTGAATGTGCCTGTGTTAGAGGTTCACAATGACAGATGTGTGCCTTATGCATGCAAAACAGTTGGGAAGAGGGGGTGAGCATGAGAAAGCCCTTGGTAGGTAAATGGGGTTACATGATGGGTACAACAGTGAGAACTGGAGAAAGTGTGTGACTATTCTTAATAATTATGTGAAATGGAAGTTGGGTGCTGAGGCCAATTTTGTGAACTTCCAATCACATAATTATTAAGAATAGTCATGCACTCTTTGAACTCTAGGATCATTTTGGCACCTTTACTTTTTACTTCATTGTTCATTTCTCTGCCTTAGTACATGTAAGAATTTTGTCTGTAGTCTTATATTTATCGATAGTCCTTTGTTCTTTTGCCTTGAAGCAAAGGAAACATACATGCATACACACACATATACACATCACAGGAAACACTGAGGTATCAAGGAAAGAAAACTCAGAATATGGAATCCCTAGAAAACCTAGACCTGATATGTACTATATCCATAGTAGTCAACATATATGGAGCTTGCCATGCTTTAGGCATGTTTCAATGTATTAACTCTTTAACTCTTCATAAAAACATATAGAGTAGGAACCATCTTAAAAGTTCAAAAGGGCTCAAGTGATGTCATCAACATGGTAACATAAGACATTCCCTGGAAAATCTCCCCTCAGAATCAGCTAATAATAGGTCAGATTCCACTTAGAATTTGGGGGGATGATAGAGAATGGAGATGTACTCCACAAATGCTGAATCAAAGAAGTAGAAAAGTAATCTCCAAGATCAGGTAAGAGATATTCTTCCTGTACATGCCAGTGTGGACCTCTCCCCCTCATTAGTCCCATACATCCTGGGAGTTGTTCAGAGGCAGCATGGCCTGGGTTCCTTCTGACTTGGATGCAGACTATAGAGCTACTCACAGCAGCAAGTTGGAATCCAATGCATATCCAGGCAGAGGGACCCAGGTCCAAAGAAACCTAGGGCAGAACACAAATAGCCAAGGAATGCAACATACCAAAGGGCCCCGAGGGGCCAAAAAGAAAGAGATCTTGGCAAAACTATTGTCATGAGGTGTGTATGCTCAATCAAAAGTACATAATGGACTTTTCTGGATTAATTTAATGTTTTAGTTTGCAAGCTGCAAGAATGTGATATACCAGAAATAGAATGGCTTTTTAAAAGAGAAATTTATTAAGTTACTTAGAATTATTAAGTTCTAAGGCCATGAAAATGCCCAATTTAAAGCAAGGCTATAAAAAAAGCATTCAGGGAAAAGTACCTTGGTTCAAGAAGGCTGATGACATTCAGGGTTTCTATCTCAGCTGGAAAGGCACATGGCAAGATCTGCTAGCTTTTTCTTCGATGGCTTCCCTGGGGCTCTGTCTGTTCTGTTGGCTCTGTCAATTCTGGTGATTCTCATGGTTTTAAAGCTTTTTCAAAAATGGTTCCCTCCTAAAGGGCTCCCGTAAGCAACCCCACATTTATTGGGTAGAAACATATCTCTGTGGGAACCATATAATCAAAGTTATCACCCATAATTGGATGAGTCACATCTCCATGGAAACAGTAAAAAAGCTCCCACTCAGCAATACTGAATGAGGATTAAAGAACTTGGCTTTTCAGGGTGCACAACAGATTCAAACTGGCACAGCTACCTTTCTGGATTGAACTCCAAGTGGGGTACCCTAATATGGAAGAAATCAGAGGCAGAAAAGCCACACAGAAAAAAAGGAAAGCGGGGGGAGGGGGGACTGAACTTCTGTAAGACATGATGGGTCTTAGAACTGAAAAATATAAGGAAAAGAGAGCATTCAGTGAGGGTAAGATTTTTAAAATATCATGAGCGCTGGGGAGAAGATTTTGGACAAAAACAGACAGAGCAGATCAAGAACCCTGGAGTGGGACCAGTGGAAAGGAAGCTTGCTCTTGGAGGTAAAACAATTGCACAAAAAGTGTGATCTTAAAAATTGTACCACATAGCCAGGGCATGAATCAGATGAAGAAGAACTCAGAAAACTTTAACAGTTAAACATGGTCTACTCTAAAGACCCACAATAAAGTGGACCAAGCATCAAAAAGTGCTTTAACACAAAGCCAATCAACAATAAAACCCTAGACACAAGGGAAAAACTGTCCTTCAGAGTTAATTCATCAAGATAATAAGAAGCACAGACAGCAGCAAAAAATCAGAAGCCACCTAAGAAACGGAAGATATGGCTCAGTCAAGGGAACAGATTAAAACTTTAGAGGAGACACAGAATTTGACACAAATAATCAAAGAAGTTCAAACAAATCTCCTAAATCAAATTCAAGACGATGAAGGAAAATATGCTTAAAGAGCTAATGGATATTAAGAAGACAATGTGTGAACATAAAGAATTTGAAAGTATAAAAGGAAACATAAAAATTTGGGTATGAAAGTACAATGGTAGAGGTTAAAAATATTAGAGTCATACAATAGCAGATTTGAACAGGCAGAAGAAAGAATCAGTGAACTAGAAGACAGGACAATGAAATTATAAATTGGAAGAACACATAGAGAAAAGATTAGAAAAAATTGAGCATTTTCTGTGGGATTTGAGTGACAGCATGAACCACATGAACATTCACATCATAGGAGAAGAGAAGGGAAAAGGGGCAGAAGGATATTTGAGGAAATAATGGCCTACAATTTCCCAAGATTTAAGAGAGGCATAAATATACATTTCAAGTAGTAAAATGTATGCCAAACAGAATAAATCCTAAAAAAAAAAAAAAACCTATACTGAGACACTAATCAGAATATCAAATGCCAAATATAAAGAGAGAATTCTGAAAGCAGCAAGAGAAAATTTATTTATGACATACAAGAGATCCTCTAAGACTAAGTCCTAAGTTTTCATCAGAACCATGGAGGTGAGAAGGCAGTGGTATAATATATTAATGAAACTGAAAGAAGAAATAAGCTGCCAGCCAAAAATACTTTATCTGTCAAAATTGTCCTTCAAAAAATGAGGAAACTTTAAAAGATTCACAGATAAATAGAAATTGAAAGAGTTTGTCAATGAAAGATCTGCCTTACAAGAGTTACTCATGGGATTTCTGTGTGTTGAAAGGAAAAGACAAGATAGAGTGGCTTGGAGTAGTTTGAAGGATTGCAAAACCTAAGAGTCTTGTATCCTCATTATACAGCTCTACTCTTTAATTCCTGTAAGATTCAGAAAAACATTGAACAGGAAATTATCTATTTCTTGATAATAGAAATGCAAATTGGAAAGTGATAATGTCGGACAAAAATAATGCAAAGAAAGGAAACAGAGAGATATGGGAGCAAGGAATTTATATGCTATTGAATCTATACTGGTATTTTTTCAAATTAGAAGATTATACCTGTAGGTTGTGCAATACAAACCCCAGGGTAATGACAAAGAAAATACTTTTAACATATACAGAAACAGATTGAGAAAAGAATCAGTCATATAGATCACAAAAGACCAAACACAGAAAAGGAAGTTGCAATAAAGGAAAAGAGAGACAAAAAAAAAAAAGAGAGATAATTTATAAAAACCAAAGAACAAAATGGCTGAATAAGTATTGTCTTTAGGTAATAATACTGAATGTTAATGGATTAAAATCTGCAGTCAAAAGACTCAGATTGGTGGAATGGATAAAAGTCATAATCCAGCTATCTGTGTTCAAAAGAGACTCACCTTAGATTCAAGGACACAAATAGGTTGAAAGTAAAAGGATGGAAAAAGATATTCCATGCAAATATTAAACAAAAAAGAGCTGTGGTAGCTATAATAATATCTGACAAAATAGATTTTATTATTATTTTTATTATAAATTTATTATTATTTTTAACACAATTTTATTGAGATATATTTGTATACCATATAATCATCCAAAGTATATAATCAATATCTCACAGTATCATCGTATATATAGTGTAATCACCACAATCAATTTTAGAACATTTTAATTACTGCAAAGATAAAAAATAAAAACATCCCATACCACTTATTCCCCTATTATTTATTTATTTTTGTCTTTATTTTCTTATTCATCTGCCATACATTGGTTAAGGGAGTGTCAGTCACAAGGTTTTCACAATCTCATTCACCCAATAAAAGCCGTGTAGTTATACAATCATCATAAAGAATCAAGACTACTGAATTACAGTTCAACAGTTTCAGGTATTTCCTTCTTGCTATCCTAATACTCTAGAAATTAAAAAGGAATATCTATATAATGCATAAGAATAACCTCCAGAATAACCTCTCAACTCTCTTTGAAATCTCTTAGCCATTGAAACTTTATTTTCTTTCATTTCTTTTCTCTCTTTTGCTCAAAAAGGCTTTCTCAATACCACAATGCCAGGGCCAGGCTCATCACTGGGAGCCATGTCCCATGAGGAGGGAGTATAGTAAGTTTATTTGCAGAGTTGGCTTAGAAAGAGAGGCCACATCTGAGAAACAAAAGAGGTCCTCTGGGGGTGACTCTTAGGCACAATCATAAGTAGGCTTAGCTTCTCCTTTGCAGGAATAAGTTTCATAAGGGCAAGCCCCAAGCTGAAGGGTTTAGTTTATTAAATTGGTAGTCCCTAATGCTTGTGAGAATATCAGGCATTCTTCAGATGGGGATGTTTAACAGATTTTTTTCCTAGTTCCTTAAGGAGACTTTGAAAATACTTTTTATTTTTTATTTTCTGCCCAAATTACTCTGGGATGTATCATGGTTTTACATTAACCTGTACAAAAGAACAAGATCTCTTTTCCCTATTCAAGGTTCGATGTAATTATGTCGTTTGAATAAACTGACCATACAGATTAAATTAACATTAATTTAACTGTCAAATTAAATTGATTCAACTCTTTGAGTCCCCCAAACAGTTGTCCCAGACAGTTCCTGGCTATTTAGTTGCTGCCCTCCAAAATAGACTTTAAATCAAAAGCTATTATAATAGACAAAGAAAGAGGCTATATATTAATAAAAGGGGCAGCCACCCAGAAGAAATAGCAATCACAATTATTTATGCATCTAACCATGGTGCCCTAAATATGTGAGGACAAACATGGCAAAACTGAAGGGAGAAATAAGCACCTCTACAATAAGAGGTGCAAATTCTAATTCACCACTCTAATAATGGATAGAACATCTACAGAGAAGATCAATAAAGAAAGAGAGAAGTTGACTAATATGATAAATGAACTAGACCTAATAGACATACAGAATATTACACCCTAAAAGTGCAGGATATACATTCTTCTCATGGGATCATTGTCCAAGATAGATCACATGTTGGGTCACAAAACAAATTTTGATGACTTGAAAATAACTGAAGTTATAGAAAGCATCTTCTATGACCACAATGAAATGAAGCTGGTAATCAATATCACGCAGAGAACCGGAAATTCCACCAATATGTGGAAGTTAAATAACAGTTTTAAACAATCAGTTGGTCAAAAGGAAATTACAAGAGAAATCAGTAAATATCATGAAATGATATTTATAACTTTTGGAATGCAATGAAAGCAGTGCTGTGAGGGAAATTTATAGCTAAAAGCTTACATTCAGTAAGAATAAAGATCTCAAATCAACGATCTAATTGATCACCTAGACGAGCTAGAAAAAGAATAGCAAAGTAAATCCAAAGAAAACAGAAGGAAGGAAGTTATAAAGACTAGAGCAGACATAAATGAATTTGAGAATGAAAAAACATAAAAAAAAATAAAATAGAGTATTAGCAAAATTGAAAGTGGTTCTTTGAAAAGATCCATAAAATTGGCAAACCCTTAGCTAGACTGACAAAGGAAAAAGAAAGGAGAATCAAATAAATAAATTAGAAAAGTGGGTGGGGATATTCCTACTTATCCCACAGAAAAAGGATCATAAGATAACTCTATAAACTGTATACCAGCAAATTAGACAGCCTAGATAAAAGGACAAATTCTTAGACACACACAAACAACCTACACTGACTCTATAAGAAACAGAAGACCTCAACAGACCAATTACAATAAAGAGATTGAATTAGTCTCCAAAAAACCTCCCAACAAAGAAAAGCCAAGGAGCAGATGGCTTCACAGGTGAGTTCTACCAATCATTCCAAGAAGAATTAATACAAATCCTGTTCAATTTCTTCCAAATTTTGAACAGGAAGGAACACTACCTAATAACAAAGCCAAATAAAGATACTATACAGAAAGAAAATTACAGGTCAGTTTCTCTTATGAATATAGATGAAAAAAATCATCAATAAAATACTTGCAAACTAAATCCAGTTGCACCTTAAAATAATTATACACAATGATCAAGTGGGTTTTATCCTAGGTATGTAAGTGTGGTCTAACATAAGAAGATCAATTAATATAATTGTCCACATTAACAAAATGGTGGGGAAAACCATATGATCATCTCCATTGATGCGGAAATGGCATTTGACAAAATCCAGCATCCTTTCTTGATAAAAATACTTTGAGCAATAGGAATCAAAGGAAATTTCCTCAACATAACAGAGGACATTTATGAAAAGCCCACAGCTGACATCATTCTCAATGGTGAAAGACTAAAAGCTTCCCATCTAGGATCTGGATCAGAACAAGGATGTCCATTGTCACCAATGTTGTTCAAGCTTGTACTAGAAGATCTAGCCAGAGTAGTTAGGCAAGAGAAACAAAGAAAAGACTTCCAAATTGGAAAGGAAGAAATAAAACTTTCCCAATTTGCAGATAATATCCTATATATATAAATACCCAAACTCTACAACAAAGCTGCTAGAGCTAATAAACAAATTCAACAAAGATCAACATTTATAAATCAGTTATGTTTCTATACAATTAAATAATACAATAAACAATTTAAAAAATTCCATTTACAACAGCAACTAAAAGAATAAAATATATAGTAATAAATTTAACCAAGAATAGAAAGGACTTATACCCAGAAAACTATAAAAATTTGCTAAAAGAAATCAAATATATAGATAAATGGAAGGGCATTATGTGTTCATGGATTGGAAGTCTAAATATTGTTAAGATGTCAATCTTACCCAAATGATTTACAAATTCAATGCAATACCAATCAAAATTCTCACAGCCTACATGTATAAATCAGTTATCCAGATATGGTTAATCCAATTATCAAATTTATTTGGAAGATTATTTGAATAGCCCAAAGCATCTTGACAAAGAAGAAAAAAGTTGGAATCATAGCTATAGTGGTCAAAAAGCATGGTGCTGGCATAAAGATAGATATATAGATCAATGAAATTGAATTGAGAGTTCATAGATAAATCCTCACATCTCTGGCCAATTGATTTTCCGGAAGGCTTCCAAGTCTCCACCTTCTCTTCCTAGTTCTGTTGATTTCAGCTCTTGTTTCCATGGCTTTTCTCTCATTCTCTCTCTGCATTCATTCCATTTATAAAAGACTCCAGCAGTAGGACTAAGTTTCTAAATGAGGTGGGTCACACTAACCCTAACAGAAATGGGTTAGATTTAAGAACATGCTTTTTCTGGGGTGGATACAGCTTCAAGCCTCTACACCAATGAATGGATAAACAAATGTGGTACGTACATTTGCAACATGCAACAACGTGGATGAACCTTGAAGATATTATGCTGAGTGAAATAAGCCAGGCACAAAAGGATAAATATTGTGTGATCCTACTGATATAAACTAATTATAATAAGCAAATTCATAGAGTTAGAATCTAGAATATCAGCTACCAGGGGCTGGGAATAGGCAGTTAATGCTTAATTTGTATAGAATGTCTATTTAGGTTAATTTTAAAGTTTTTGAAAATGGATGGTGGTGATGGTAGCACAATATTATGATTGTAATTAAAAGTAGTGAATTAAATATGTGAATATGGTTAAAAGGGCAAATTGTATGTATGCTATTAGAATAAAAATTAAAAGATAAAACACAGGCCTGTACAATGTTGTGAATCCTATTATAAATGATGGACTATAATTAGTAGTACAATTATAAAAATGTTCTTTCATAAATTGTAAGAAATGTATCACACTAATGCAAGGTGCTAATAATAGGGGTGGTATCTGGAAACACTGTATTTTTTACATGCTTTTCTATAAACCTATAACATCTCCAACTAAAAAAATAATTAAAGAGGAAACTAAAGCTTATGACTGGTGAAGTTTTTGTTCAGGATCAAATGTTTCTTCACCATTTACATTAGACTCCTGGCTACATACTTCACCTAGTTTCAGCAACTGCAAGACCTTGTCTTTCCATATCTTTTACTTGCTTAGAATCCTTAGGATACTTAAGATTCAGAGAACCATTTGGCTGTAATGAACAAAATTTGATGTCTTTGTTTTCTGACTTCTTTTTTTTAAAAGAATAATTAAGGACTTTCTTCTATTCCATTTTAAGGAAAACACATTTTAAGGATAACCTAGAAAGTCACATACATGTGCTATATTCCATGTACTTTCCTTTACATTCTTTCATTTAATCCTTGAAGGAATTTGAGGTTAGTATTATCACCTCCATGTTAAATTTTAAGTGCAGACCTGGGATTCATATCCAGTTCTTTCTGATTTCAGAGGAGGTGGTCTTTTGCTAATTATTCCAAAGAACATTTAAGGTTGCATTGAATGTAAATGATGACATGCATATAATGTTGAATACATCTGGGGGAAGCTATCAAAGCAAGGTTGTATCTGGAGGTGGACTCTAACCAGTAAGTAGTCTCAGCCAACTCACAGGTGGCAGGCTGATGGCCAGTTCATTTAGAGATGGAAAAAATTGTTCTGTGATTCCTGTGGGAACATTATTTCCACACTTTAAGAGAAGGACAAGAGGCTATACCATCCAACAGTTCAGTTCAGTTCTATAGTTAAATATTTAAAACCTTTCACTGATGCCATTTCTGATTTCACTATGTTTTCAAGTAAGGGTTACTCATAGGAGATACTAGTGGTAGTCTTATTATGCTCCTAAATGTACAATACTACACACACACACGAAACCAACAAGACAGCAGGAGAAAACAAAGTAAACAAGAGCTTTGGTCAATAGAAGTGTAAACCACTATGTACAGCATGTAAAGAGCTTTAATTCTTTTCTCTTACAGCAAAGGAAACACACACATGCACCACAGGGAAACACTAAGGTAACAAGGAAAAGAAAAACCCAGATGATTTTCAGGAGCACATTGTTTGAAAACAAGGAGAGTGCACACATTTGGCTTCTAAGCACACAGCTTCCTAGAAAGCCACTGCACAAGATGAGAAACAACTGACTGTGATGAGAGAGAGAGAGTGGTATGAATTCTGTCAGGCTGATTTGGCAGCAGCAGCTCAACTCTTACGCAGATGGAGCAAAAATGGAGGTAAAAATAGAGTTTCTAGAGCACTTAAGGCAAAACTGTTAGCTTCTTTGTGTAATATTTGTTGGCAAGATCACAGCTACAGACTTTGTGGAGAAGCAACTGCCTAACTCTATCAATAAACTTCTAGCATTGCATTGGGCCACTGGCCATGTTGTGATAAGGGCAGTGTGATCTTGCCTTCTCAGCAGAAAGTAAGGTGTAAGTACAATAGCCTGTCTTTTCAAATATATGGTGCCATCTGAAGAGAAGGACTACTGAAGTTACTAACAAGACTCTCCATATGGTGAAATGCCTCAAAGCCTCTAGGTCTGGCTTATGGCAGGCATTTTAATGTTTATGAAAGTATTGGTTGTTGAAATGCTTCCTGATAGTATGGTAAGTATAACTGAATTAATTTTGCTCTACACTTCCCATTAACCATAACCAGTGGAGTCAAAGCAACCCAGAGGACCTAATTTTAACCATTCTATGCCAGCCTCACTAGGACAGAGCCAAGGGCCTGGAAGTTGCTTTTATTATACTTTAATAGTTCAGTGAGAAATATTTTTAACTCAGGAGGCTCAAATAAATAAAAAGATGACCTTCTGGGAACTGCTATGTTGGGACGATTGTTTATATCCCAACTTAGTTTTCATTCAGCAGGAAAGTTGATTAGGTTCATGCAGCAGTCATTATGCTGTGCTTATTCAAAGATGAGTAAAACACAAGATCTTCCTTTCAGGAAATTACATTCTCGTGGGAGAGTTCAAAACAAATGACTTGGACAAAAGTTGTTTGAACATTTTGGTAGTGGTATACTTGGCCTGCTAAGGATCACAAAGCAGGTGCACACAGCCTAGGGTGGGTACCAGGGAAGGAAAAGATGTTTGTATGTGTCTTGAAGAATGCTAGGCTGGCAATGAAAGGGAAAGGGTTTTTAAGGTCGGTGTAAGAACAATAAAATGCACAAAGTTTGAAAGAGCCTTGTGAATTCAAGGAAGCATAATTAGATTGGTGTTTAGTTATTGCAAAATGCAGAAAGCCAAAGTATATGGCTGGAGAAGGAGCTAGAGAAGGGACCATGAAGGAAATTTTTGCCATGCTACATAATTTAGATTTTATTTTATTTTTGACATGAAAAACCATTAAATGGTTTTAAATAGGGTAGTTAGTATTTGCAGGTTTCTGATTTAGATAGGTTGTGCAACCTGGTTGCAGGGGGAGGATGTATTTGAAGGGACAAGACAGGAGACTTTGAATGAATAAGAAACACAAAAATGAACCCAGAAAATTGGCACTTTTATTAGGAGTCTAAAGAGAGAATTAGTTGATATGACATAGAACTCCACCCAAGGTGGTACCTCTTGAGATAGATGGTAGCATTCCTCCTTTGCTTGTGTTTGAGACCTGGACATTAGACAAATGGCATTATCAACTCCCTGAATATTTATAAACCTTATCTATTTAACATTAGGTGACATGTATGAATACCCAACAGTTAGGTACTAGAATTTAGCCCATCTTTTGACATAGATGTTGGCCATACCAAACTGCTATTTGCTCTCCACCTATGCAACCATCTATGCCTCTGTTTATTTTGCTCTCTCTGGTTGGAGTGTCCTTCCCCCCTTGTCTTTCAAGTCCTTTAATTTTTCAAGTCCTCTAATTTTTCAATTCATCATGTGAAACTTCCTCCACAGAGCCTTCTTTTTCTCCTTTTTACCATTCTCTTCCTTATGCCCCTTGGATACCTATAAATACTTCTATTATAATGTTACCCTTACAGATTCCCCATTAAGGGTCAGGCAGAATGCAAAATACTTTTCCTGGGCCTGCAATCTTGTAGTAACCTACAATTTAACCCATGCTACAGATAGAGATACTGAGAATCTCACAGTTGAGATAACATGCCCAAAGTCTCGTGGTTAGAAAGTTAAAGATCAGGGTTTGAATCTAGATATATTGAATTACAAAGTTTATGTGGGTTTCTCATTTTTTATACTGTATGAAATTTGAGGACCAAAAAAATGTCACCTATAAATTCCCATAATGCCTGACCAGTAAGTGGTGGTGGTGGGGGGTACTTAAAAACAATTTGTTTTTTTAGTGAATGGATGTTTAGAGCAATGCTATTGGTGTTAGGTAGGTCCTGCAGCAGCTATAATCAACCTAACTGTGATGTGGCTGATTAGAGTGTTAGATCAACTGTTTTAAAAATACACTGACACAAACATGATTAAAATATGACTTAGCTATGAAATCTCAAGAAAGCAAAAAAACGGTATAATGGCATATGATGGAGGAGATCTTTTTGACCAATGTGATAATTGAAAAGTGAAAAATTTACTTTAAACAGTCTCAAGAATCTGAAAAAAGAATGGATAAAGCCTCTGAGAGGAAGCACTAACCATGGGAATAATGTGGTGAAAATGCATTATGCTGTAAAATGTCAAAATTTATTCCTTCCTATGAAAATCCTGCTATTCAAAAATCAAGTTGTTCTGTCAACATTTAAGTGCCTAGTCTATAACAGTTGCATCTATGATTGTGTCTCCTACATGACCATCAACTATATGACAAATGCAAATATGACTCTTCCTAGCAAATAGCAGTGCCTGCTACATGAGCAATTATGTGAATAGTTGTACCTACTATATAAGAGTTATATATATAGACATCTTATAGATGAATGAGAATACATTTTTTGCCATTAAATAAATTAAAGCTTTGTAAAAGATGTCCATCATAAAATAATAAGGGAACTAAATTTAGCTAGAGTTGTGTTATATACCATTTCTGAGCCCATATAGACAGAGGAATGAGACTATCCTGATTTAAACCAATCATTTGGTTTAGGGATTGATGTTGATGAGTCAACCACAGTGTCCCATTAGGAGAGACCCACAAGAGGCTTCACACAGGAAGTGTCATTTGACCTGAAGGGATTGGGGAAAGGAAAGTACATTCAAATAACTGGAGTCACTGAACAAGGATGCAGAACCAGGAAAATACTTGAAATATTCAGGGAGGAGTAGATGGTTTAATATGACTGGAGAGTAAGGTACGGTGTGTGTACTTGGAGGGAATTAGGAGGGATAGGATCATAGAGGATGATACATAACTAAAATGAAATTGAACTTCTTCTCGTAAGGGGTCACTCAAGAATTTTATGGTGTGGTGTGGTTTGTGTATGTGCGTGTGTGCTTGTCTGTATGTACACGTATGTGAACCTAGTTTTGCCTTTCAGAAAAATTGTCTATGGTGGGAGATTGATGATAGAGGGTAAGTGAAGAGAAGAAAACTTCAATTTGGGAAAAAGGGAAGGAATTTATCAAGAACAGTAGTAACAGAAATGGAAATGAAAGGCCAGGTATCAGGAATGTTAAAAACGTAGACTCTGCTGATCTTGAGGGCTAATTAGTAGACTCTGAGGGAGAGGAAGCAGTCTCTGAAGGTTTATGGGTTTCTGGCTTGGCTGATTTAGTAGATAAGCTTGCTATTCACTTATACAGAAAATATAGGAAAAGAAGCAGATCACCAGTGGAGGTGGGGGAATAAAGCTTGATGTGAGCATGCCTACTGTAAAAGCTATACAAGTCTGTGTCAATTTCTAGGTGTTTGTTGGCTGTGTGACTTAGGACAAGTTGACAAAATCAAGTCAAATTGAAAGCAGAATAGATATAGTAATCAAGTTGCTTAATGACACTTTGAAAAACTGGGGCAGAATTAAGATTGAAAAGATTATTTTATTGGGCCTTTAGCATTCGTTAGTATATGTCCATAATTTAATTGCACAAGCTACCTCTGTAGTCTAAGATTTGGAGGAATTCCATTCCAAAGTGTCACTCTTAGGAATGCTTAATTGATTAATTAGCTATTTGACACATTGCAAAATCATTACTGTGTTAATATCTATAGATGGGTGCCCTGTAGTATCAAAATAAATCTATATAATATCCTATGGAGTCATAATTAATGGATGGATTATGGTTTTAAAAGATATTTTAGTTGTAGTACAGCGTATAAATATAAACATGATCCTTGCCCTCAAGCAATGACAAGGAAGCTGAACAAAACACAGATACTTGCAGAGCACAATAAAAATACACCAGGGTGCACAGGTAGTTTCATGGTTAGAATGCCCGCCTTTCACGTGGGAAACCTGGGCTTGATTCCTGGCCCATGCACCGAAAAAAAAAAAGTGAAAGAAAATACACCAGTAATTACATTCTTAATATATATTTCTCTCTTTTCCAGCAAGCTATAGATAAAAAGGCAAAAAAGAGAGACTATCTTTTAAAAATATACGAAAAGCATTGAAAATAGCAAAAATGTAGGAATTTGTCCTGAAATCCTATTTGAATTGTGTGACAGCAGGTAGTAGAGTTCTCATTAAGTATTTGGTAGCTGAATAGACAGGAGATTCATTTTAATTGGCACAGATCCCTGCGGAAAAAGAAGTACGTCACTGAAGTTCTCTAAATTATCAGTGACTTTGTGGCTAGACTACTTAGTGAAGCAATTGTTTTTTTATTCCATTAATTCCTCTTTAAAATAACTTTGTTCAGTATTCTCTGGAAGCCAAAAACTATACACATTGTGTTTCGAAGGGGAAGCAAATGTGTATATTATGAATTCATTTGTCCGGAATTTACAAAGTGTTATTGAATGTGGTGAACGTTTATCAATCGCAACAAAAAAGGAGCACAGGATTGGCAGTCAATGAAACAAGTTTCTTAGGAAACAGATTAAATTGCAGCACCTATATATATATCCATTAACTTGCTTTAAGATAATAAGTTCAGCATATAGTAGCTCATAACACAGTCATTGAATGAATGCACGACAGGAAAATTAGGTAAGAATAGCATTCAATTAAGCTATATACGTGCATTCAGTGATTATTTATTCACAGGAGTCTGTTCCTTGGCTGCCATCCCATTTATCCAGTCATGATTTCTGTCCAGCCAGTAGGCATTAGTGGATCTCATGTTTCAGAACTTACAGCATATCTTTTATGATACCTTAGAAAGACACCTTGCATGTATAATCATGCATATATGTTACAATTCTATGATTAGCTTATCCAATACTGACAATGATTTGTAGTTTTTCCTTACCTTTCAATAACTAAAACTATTTTCCTTATTCCGAATGGTAAAGACTATATATCTGGTACGGCATGTGTAACGTTAAGATCTGTGTGTGTGTGTGTTTTCTAGGTCGAATGAGTTCACCTAATTCTCTATAGCTAGGAATTCCTTAGGCTCTTAAAAAAGAAAAGTTCTGAGCAATCATTTTCTAGTAAGGTAAATCATTGTTTTAGCAGATAAAACAAGGTTTTGGTCTGTCCTGTAAGTATCTGATAAATTATGTTTTATTTAGTAATTTTGTATCATACCATATCTTCTTCAGGAGTTAGGATTTTTAATATTACTATGTTATCCATGCACTGAATGTTCTCAATATTTAAGTTATCCATTAGATAATATGAGAGCTCCTGATTTGTAAACTATGTAATAGTCATTCTCATTGTTCTAAGAAAACAGTCTCATTCCCCTTCCCTTGGGTATTCTACTTCACTCATTCATTAGAATTTATATTCCTTTTAGGCTATGTTGTTATTTCCTGTCAAAGGAGCCAGGCAAAATAAAGGCAAACAGTGACTAATTTCATTTTAGCATAACCCTTACGCCAGAAAGCGTGAGACACATTTAAATGAGGAGGGAAAAATCAACGTTGATTTGACAGTTATTTGACAAAATAGGAAAGCAAATTTAAAGTGCAGGGGGTTGTGAAATCAGTAGCCAGATACTTTGGTTCCCAGCTTCTTGAAATCTTATTTCTCAGAACCAAAAATTCAAGGTAAGCTTACCACGGCAAGAAGTCCTAGATCTCTGGCCTATTGACTGCACAAAAAACGTGACTCCAAGAACCTACATTGTGGAGAAGTTTCCCAAATATTTGGATTCTGTAGCCATTAAGATGCTTTCAAACCCTGAAATTCTATACTTCCACCTGGGATGCCCTCAGAATTGACCTGAGAGTAGAGCTCTCCTTATGCCTTGTATATGATGTGTGAAGTCAATAGTCAGTAGTTGTTTGGACAAGGGACCATGTCTGACTAACACTATGTCTGGAGCTGTATTTAAGCAATCAAGCCTATGTAGGGATTCTACTATATATGTTTTGGCATCAAACAGTGATGTGATTGTAGATGTATAAATTTGCAGTGATTATAAACTTAAATCATAGATCCTCCTCCTAAAGTAAAACTTTGGGAGGAAAATAATTTAATTAAGCTTAATAACTTGGAAAATTATTTGTGGCTACACCCACCCAAAAGGCCCACATCCAAACGCTAACCAAATCCTACCAATACTCCCTAAACATTTCACAAATCTAGCATTCCTGTTATTTTCCATCCCTACAATCACTGTCCTGGTTTGGTGCCTTATCAACTCTCCCCTGGACTATGAACAGTCAATATAAGTTTTCATTTCCTTGTCTTTTCTTATGGTATCCCCTTTGCCTAGAGTGCTTCCTTCCTCCAAATTGCCTCATTCTATGTCTGATTAATTTCTTTAATCCTTTAAGATTCCTCTGGGACTTAAGTTAAGCTCCCCTGTAAAAACTCCCTAAATCATACTGGAACATAAGGGGCCCCTCTTCTAAATTTAATACCTTGGCACAGTATTCTCATTGCACTCACTACAATGTATTCTAACTTTCTTGAGAAGAGGGAGTCTATGTTACTTATCTTTGAATTCTCTGAACCTAATAAAGGACCTGCACCATAATAATTGTTCAGTAGAATATTTCTTAAGGGCCATGATGCTGGCTCTGAATTTCAACTCCAAGCATTAGTAGAATCAATTATATCTCCACATACCTACTTCTTACCTTCATTCAAAACCATAAGTTACCCAAGGAAATGTCTTCTGTGCAGGGTCCATTATAATTGATCTCCACACATATTCCTAAAACATATATCTCACCATAGTCCTTTCCTACCACCTTCCCATAATTTTCAAGGAAAGTTCAGGTTGAAGTTAAATCTGTGCACCTTTGGCACAGATTTACAGAACTACTTGTACTTCCTCATAGTCAATATGTGTTTTAAGCTTTTATGACTGCACATAACACTGTTCCTTTTGCCTAAAACACTTTCTACCCAAACCCTTTTCCTTCATCTAAGTAGGCTCTCTTTTAAAGCATCACCTCCTTTGGCAAGACTTTACTGAGCCTCCTCCACCCCCATCTCCTCCCCATGTCTGAGTCACTACTCTTCTATGAGTTCTCATTATGCCTTGTGCTTGCTATAAGAGGTCACCCATTATACTTCACTATAATTTTATGCTTGCACTTCTTCTATGTAAATATAAAATCCTTGAAGGAAGGACTGGTTCTAATAGGACCTGTATTTTCAGCACTTAATGTATTATTTGGCATATAGTATAAATTCAATTGCAAAGGAAAGATGGGGAAGGGAGAGAAGACAGTAAGAGAAAGAAAAGAGGAGAGAAGAAATGGCATTAGGCATATATCAATTTCCTGAGATAGTAACTTCCTTATATATAAGGGTGTTAGTAGTTAACTTATCCTTTCCTCTCTATTTTTACAATATTTTACAAAATAAAACTAGTTTTTCAATAATAAATCCTTTGAACCTCCAAGAAAGAGTTCCTTATGTCCACTATTCTAAATACTTGTCCTCCTATTTGTTCTCATTGCATCTTGTGCTGCCTCTAGTATGTCATCCGTATTGATTTTACTTTCTCACTTTACATAAAAGAAAATTGAGGCTAGGAGAGTCACATAGTTAGGCAATAAATGTTATTTTTGGATATTTTAGGCCTCCAGCTCTTTCCAGCTGCTAACCTAGCATTCATTATGCTTCTCAAGCCTGGTTAAGGTCACTTGCCCACCTAGAATGTACAGCACTAGCCACCCTTGACATCTCATGTTCCTTTGATCCCCCAGAGGAAGCACATTGAGGGAAGAAGGGTATTATCTTGTTCTCCAGACAGAAGGTGACACTTCATCACCCTTATGTGTCTGATCTGGCTGCTGTGATCTGTTCAACGTGTATGACCCAATGCATGCTGGAGTAAGTAGGTATTGTTATGCCTGAAAATTGGGGTAAAAAAAAAAAATGAGCCAAGAAGACTCAACTCTCTAAGAAAATACTCAACAAACTGTCCTTTGGGTCTGAAAAGAAGGCTAAAGCCCTTACACTTTCCAGGAAGCTTAAAGACAGTATTAGAATTCCCTGTATAAGGCATGGCTTGCTAAAATGCTAAATGTTCCTATTTGTCCTGTAATTGCTCCACTAGCAAAATAAACCTTTTACTGTGATGTTTTATATATATATTTATAGTTTGACCTCAGAATTTAAATTTTAAATGATTTTTCAAGTGTAATTTGCATGCACCTCTACCTTTAAATATGTGGATGGCTATATGGAGCAGCAGCCTGGAGAGATTAATGTTCTGCATCTCTCAGAAGAGATGTGGGAGCCAAGACAGCTTCTTGAAATGTGGTAGCTGCTGAGAGTGGATCAAAATTAATATTTTTCATGGTTTAATTCATTGAAAATGAGGTTATTGATTTTTGAAAACTGTTGAAAAGGTGTGAAACTTTCTAAAATAAATACATAAAACTTTGATAACACACATCTTATTCTGAAACAGAATAAGGAAGTATTGGTTTAAATGATCTTCTATATGAGGTTAAATCGAAGAGACTGCTTTTTGTAATCAGTTGTTAATTTTCCATACTGGAAAAAAAAAAACAGTTGTGTGGCTCATAATAATACAGAACCTAATGTGGATTAATTTTAAAAACTAAAAAAAAAATAGAACTTAGTTGTCGACACTTTTCCAATATATTGGGAGGAAACTGTGAAGGACTGAGGAGATGGGCTAATCTCAGAGAATCATTCAAGTAGCCACTCTCTCTCTCTCTTAAGATTCCCAGCACTTCTTCTCATTGTGGCTAGGAGGGTAATATTTGCAACCAAGCTGTAAGGGCAAATGTGCAACTATGACACACCTAATAGACGAATGATTGATGGTATCTCCCCAGGTATACTTGGCAAGGGCTTTGGGCCCCAAAGTTACCATTTCCTAACCTTTATCTGAATGGGTATGCTTTCAGAAGCACAGTAATGCTGCTACCTCTTATCATTCCAGCTCAATCATTTAGTTTTTCCTTCTTTACTACTGTAATAGAGATAATGCTTAAAACAAATCTAAATGTACTTCAGTTTTTAGCTTCCTGAGTATATGGTATTTATTCTAGTTGGCTCAAGAAGATTAAAATATGTTATTGCAAAAGGACGATGTAATAATTTCTGACATGGAAAATAAGAGTTTTAAAATTCCTTATGTTTCTTTTCAATGTATCAGGAGCAGTAGTCGATGAAGAGACAGGAAAGAAGTTAGCAAGTCAGCCAGAAAAGTGTGTCCTTATGTTTATTTCCTTGGGCTGTTCCTTTAAAGACAGAAAAGAGAATAAAATAGCTAAGATTAAATGAGGCCAGATTTGGACTTTTGTGTCCATTTCTCATTTAAAATTCTGAACCTTGCAAGACACCCCCCACATGACCTTCTGATGTAAATATTATTCTTCTCATTTTAAAAATCAAGGCAAGTGGGAATAAGCAATTTGCTGAAGATCACACAGATGGCACAGAATCTGGATTTGAACTCAGCGCAGTCTGACCAGCTGCCCTTAGCTGCAACACCATACTGCTTCTCGGTACTGTACTGGGCACATGGTAGTACTTAATTTTTTTTTAATGTAGAAAAACTGAAGTTAGTAAATTTTCTTTTGTTTTTTGAAGTCAGTAAACTTTTAATGCTTTATATTTATGGAATAAATGAACTGCTGATGATTTTTTTTAGTTGATGCAATATCAGGGTTTGACTTTTCCTGTGCTCTTTTACGAATCTATTAAAATCTTCTAAAATTTTGAGTGGAAATGGTGATTTCAAATGTAACCTGAACTTCTGTGTTGTCTTGCTGAAAAGAAGTTTGAGTTGTACTGTACTTTTTCTTGGTTGCATCCAAGCTAAGAACATTTTTTCCCTCACATGAATATCTTGATCAGTTTCATAATTACTGATGATCATGCACATTAATATGATTTCTGGTCTTAATTTATCAAGTAACATAAACTTCTCACAATATATTTGTAATTTCACCAGAGTTTCAGAAAGTGAATTAACTGTAGCAATAAAAATATTCTTTAAAGATCCTTTAAGTAGGATCTTTGTTTATATTCCAGTCAGTCCCTTGGAGATGGTGTAAATATTTCATAATTGTTTGGGGAACAAAGCTTTTTATATACAGGTATATTTTGAGCCTTCATGTTATTTAATCCTGCCCTCCAACAGAATATAAACTGTCTTTCTCATCTAGATATTATTTCCACTTTTAGGTTCTTGGCTCTTCATTTTCATGTTTTAAAGGATTATTCTTTCACAGCAGTTTATTTGAACTAAATGAGACATTTCTGACATCAACTTTTAAAATGTGATTATTTGGCTTTCTTTCATTTATTTATTTTTTTGCAGACTTGGTGTCTCTTGTTCAAGGCTTGCTTTTTCTTGTAAAACTATAGCGTTACCAATTAAATGATGTAGCAGTTCAAATAATGCTAACCATCCTAAGTAAAAATACTCTCAGACAAGGAGCAGTTGTAAATCATTGGCATTTATATAAATAATCAGTGTCACATGATTTTATTGTGTGATAATGATATTTAATGTAGAGTACTCAATTAGAAAATGGAGGTTAGCCTTCTATACCATTTCATGTATCAGGCATGAAGACAGAAGAGTGGAGAATATGAGCATTCTGATTCTTAAAAAAGGGATGGAAGACAAAATTTAACTCAGAAAAGTGATAATACCACAACAATTAAATGAAGTCAGTTACACAAATCGTGAAACCCAAGGTGCAGTTTTCTTTGTACTGTGGTAGTATGAAATGAAAAATTTTTACATTATATTTGATAAAAACAGATAAAGGTCATTAGCAATTTGATATAACTCAATCAACCAAATACTCCAGTAGTGCATTTTCCCTACACGGCTTGCCTTGGCCCAGTCTGTACCTATGTAATTTTGCCTCCCTTAGTATGTATATATTTTAATATCACCAGTCATTTGGTATTTTGGCCATGGTTAATTTGGTTTCTTCCTAGATATTGTGATTATTTGAAAATGATGTCTGTCAAATGACATTTTTTATATTTGTGTTTTTAAATTTAAATTTATAAATTTGCATTTTTAATATTTCATTTATATTTACACTTTTCAAACAAAAATCTCGAAGTGTGGGATTGGGGCATCATGTGCTGGTGCCAATAATAGTTTTGTGAAATAACTAAAAATTTCTTCATCTTCAACAAATAACCAGGATTGTAAGGATTATATCATTTTAGGCACAGATTGTTAAATTTATAAAAATAAATTTTGAACTGTGTGTCAGTATTAGGTATGCCTGCAGCTAGCAGAAATCCCCAAATAGCAATGCCTTAAACAAGACAGAATTTTCTCTCTTGAGCAAACAGAATGTGAGTGTGACCCACTAAAGGCTGACCTGAGGGCTCCGAGATCATCAGAGCTCCAAGCTCCTGTCTGGCTGCTGGGTCGTAGTCACATGTGGCTTCCAGTTTGTGGTCCAATGTGGCCGATTAAACTCTAGCCATCTCTTCTATATTTTAGCTGGAAGAAAAGAAGGAGGACCTGAAAAAAGTGCATCCTAGCCGTGGGATAGAAGGAGGACCGGAAAAAGGCGAAGTACAATTATGAAGAAAGGGAGAGAATACATATTCTGGAGAAATTTGCAATCTCTGCCGCAAAAGATCTGCTGCAATGATCTCAGAGTACCAAATTTTAAGGCCCAAGACTAAGTTTTATAAAATATCGATTTTCATTATTTTCAGTAGTAAAACTATGGAGCATTTTGTTTTCTGGTGCCAATTGTTTTACTAAACAATTTAAACATAAGCAGAGATGTTTAAACAAGCACAAGTTTGTTTCTAATTGGAAAGGAAGGCCTGGAAAATTTTAGAAAATTAAAAAGATGTGAAGTATATTTTAAATTATTGTGATTTTGAAGATTATTTTGTAGAAGAACTGTTGTTCATAAAGGACTTTACTGGAAAGGAGTTGAAGAGCATAGAGTACAACTAAATAGTATAGTTAAAATTTTACATTTCTTAAAAATATATAGTTTAATATTTAAAGGGATGAAAGCTGCATGAGAGCATGAATTTTGTTGATTTTGTTCATTATTGTATTCTCAGCACCTGTAACAGAGTAGAGGTTAAATAAATATCTCTTGAATTAATGGATTAATTGAACAATTAATTAAACTACAGCAAAGAATAGGGAAGAAAAATTTCCACTTATGAATTACAATTTCTACAAAAAGGAACAAATAAATTCAATACTAAATAAAAAATACAAAAATATCACAAAACATAGTTTGTGAGCTCAGTTTTTCTTCAGCTTTCTTAATAATATAGTGTAAGAAAATTGTGTAGGAAAAGAACAATTGAAGTGTAAATGATACCTACTAAAAATGTCAAAATGGGGTGGACAAGGTTGGCTCAGTGGCACAGTTCTCGCCTGCCATGCTGGAGACTCGGGTTCGATTCCCGGAGCCTGCCCATGTGAAAAAAAAAAGAAATGTCAAAATGTGCTTTAAATTAAAAGAAGCTTCTAAATTTCATCAAAGTAGGAAAAATGACTGGGGCCAACTTACAGGAGGGTATAAAAAAATTACCTGTAGCAAATCCCAATAAACTATGTGGCCCATCTAAAAAAGAAGCATGACACTTGGAATTTTAATGAAGTAAATGCACCATTCAAAGAAGAAACCCAGGAGTTTATGCACTATTCATTATGCATGTCTTTTTAAATTTATGGAATAATGTTTCATGAATAAGTAAAAGTTTGTGTAAAGCTCTTAATGCCTTCATACCTTTATATGACAACACTCACTCATGAATTCGCAAAAAAGATGAACAGTTCCTCAAAATAGGTAAGCAGAACAAAGACATTAGAAGGAATCTATGAAATTTGGAAGATGTGTTGATGTGTATTGCATTTTCCATTATTGGGGTAATTGAGACACACTGGAAATAGTCTTCAAATATGCAGGTGACTGGTGAATCAAGTGTTTGGCTGACAGATTCCAAATTTAAAATGATAATTTCTTCAAAATGCTGTCTTTATCCTGTGCTGTAATAAGAATCCTTTCCTGTGAGAAATAAAATAAATTATATTATAAATCCTTTTTCTTTGCCTTCAAAAGAAGAAGCAGTATTTCATTGTTTGTCATAGAGAAGTAATAAATATCTTAAAAACATTTGGGAAGAGGAGAAAAAAATACTACACATAAATCTCTAAGGTTTTCAAAGTATACACACCTTATCTTTAAAAGAGGCAAAATGTTATGTATGATGGGTTTTTCTTATTTCATAGAATGAACTCATATAAAGTAATACATGCGAAATGGATTTTTCTTATTTCATAGACTGAATTTATATAAAGTAATATTAGGATGTCAGTTCATTGAGGGCAAGATTGAGTCTGCTTTGTTCACTCTGCTGTACTTAGAACAGATTCTGGCATATAGTAGATGCTCATTAAATATTTGTCATAAAAATAAATTTGAATAAATAGATGAGCAACTACCCATGTTCACATATATTCTCAGAACTCCAATTTTACTAGAACTTTTCAAATCTTAACTTCATCTATGAGTGCTTTAATGTAATTGATTTTGGCATTTGATCTAGTTAATATGGTATTCATAATAGTGCTCAGAGCTAATACTTAATGTTTTCAGTTGATCAATCACTATGGCAGAAGCAATTCCCTCATTCTACTCTGCTTTATCCTAAAAAAGTGCTTTAAAAATGCCGTGGAGAAAAATAAAATTAGTGGCTGGCATTAGTGGATATTGGGAAATAATTGCTAACCAAACCAATGCAAGGGCTCATTATATCAGTGGAAAGAAAGTGGCTCTTCATTAATGACATCTCTATGAACTTAGTGCTACAATGTCATATAGTCCCATAATTCACATTTCAAATGTTAATCTCTCAGTTCTAATATATATTACACTGGTTATTAATTGATGTAATGTCAACAGTTTTGCTGTGGTTTACATTAGGGAAATCAACCATATTTTATTGAAAGATTGCAATATAATTAAAATTAACAATCAATTTGAAAGATATGATTTGAAAACTTCTCATAAAGCTTTTTTAGTTTGGTTTACAGTCCTTACCTAGAGAAACTACTACTTCCAGTTCCAGGCAATCTCAACTTTCTCCTAGACAAATCTGAGTCTATACCTTAGGAATCAGTCTATTAGGCAACCTGGTAGTGGGAATATAATCCTTGTTTTAAACTGATTGGGGAGTTAAATTATAGAATTGAATTAAAAGGTCAGTTTTTTATATATATATATATATATATTTTTTAAATTTGCATATGGGCAGGAGGCACCAGGGATCGAACTCCAGACCTCCAGCATGGCGGGTCGGAGCTCTGCCTGCTGAGCCACAGCAGCCGCCCAAAAGGTCAGTTTTTAAAAAGTAGATTATCAATTGACCTTTAAAAAAATCTGATAGAATTATGGCCCAACTCTCTACTGTAATTATTCACCACCCAAATTACCAATGGATACGTTACCAATTTGGTCTCTCTTCAGTTCTAATCATTTAGAAAAGTCTCCATTAATTGTATAGCATTAGAGCCATACTCTTCCCTTGAGTTTTTTATCTTCCTTGATCCTCTTCCTCTCCCTTCTGTCCTTTATCCCTTCCTTTGGACTTTCTGTTTTTGAGTTGGTCGGTATTTGTTGACATTTTGTCTCTGGTTCCCTGTATATGTCCAAACTGGATTTGGATGTTCATTCCTCTCATGGCTTCATCCCCCATAGATGGATGTGATCCACTGTCTATGACTTATGAACCCACTTGTTCCTAGCATGCTGTGGATCTTACCCCATAAAGGGCAGAGCATGTGTCATGCTCCCCATATCTGTCACATTTCTAAAATACTCATCTTCTCAAGTCATTCCCCTGCTTACAGCCCTTTAATACCTTCTTAGAATGAAGTTGTAATTCCTTAACATTCCTATCAGGCTCTCCATGATAAGGTCAAGTTCACCTCTTCAAGACAGGATCTCACCATTTAATCCCTAGCATTATTGATCTATTTTCATTTCTCTAAACACACTCTGTTTTCTCTCCTTTCACGTGATTATCCCTGTGCTGAGAACCCTCTTCTCCCTGATAGATAGCACCATTTATCTTCAAGGGCCTAGATTATGTACCCTGTCCCTCAAGAAACCTTCCCTTACGCCCTAAGTCTTGTACGTGCTCCAGCAACATCCAGTTAATCTTTGTTCTTACTTGTATCAGAGGATATATTCCCAATGTTTTAATTATATATTTATTTTATTCCTCATGACTTTAAATTTCTTGAGGACCAGACTTGTGATTCAAACACTCTTTTTTGTATAGAAAAATGCCCAGTCCAAATTAAACACCCAATTATTTTTTCATAAATATATAGCAACATGGGTATTTTGTCTTATTCAATATTATATTTCAAAAACTAAAAATTATTAATATTTTCTGTCCTATTTTCTTGATTTCTGTGGATTATTTTCCAAATTCTTGAATTTAAGTTTATGTAATAAAAGATAAATTATTCTAATTCACTATTAAGCTATTTAAATTTATGATTAAAAATTCAAGAATTTGACTATTACCTTGACCATCTCCTATAAGTTTTAGAACATTACCTACTCATTATCATTAGTTCCTGAATAACCTCTACCTGTAGATTTATATTTTGGGGCTAATATTTAAGAGACTATTTTGAATTACCAAATGATTGGAGTTCTTCTTTAATATTTCTTCTAGTAAATATCTAATTTTGCTCTTTTATGGGAGAGAATGGGGAAAGCATATTTGACACTTTGGAATTTATCTAGGTACCTTGGCAGATTACTACATATTGTTCCTTTTTGAAGACCATATGTGCTCATTTAAAGCTTACCAAATTTGATCTACATAAGATACTGAATTTTATTCTAATTTTTATATCATTACTTATTGTTTTAGTTTATAAGCTGAAGATGCCAGAATGCAAGATACCCAGAAATGAATGGCTTTTAAAAATGGAATTTATTAAGTTGCAAATTTCCAGTTCTAAGGCTGTGAAAATGTCCAAATTAAGGTGCCAATAAGAAGTTACCTCCACTCAAGAAAAGCCAATCCATCAGGAACAGCTCTGTCCGCTGAAATGAGTCACATGGCCAGAGTCTGCTGGGGTTGTGGCTTCTAGATGCCTCTTCGATGGTGACACCTGCTCGCTTTATCTCCTCATCTCATAGGGCTTCCTCGGGGGCAACTTCCTTCGGCGTCTCCAAAGGTCTCTGGCTGTCTGGGCTCTTTTGCTTCTGAAGCTTTTCCAAAATGATTCCCTCTTAGAGGGCTCCAGTAAGCTACCTCACCTTGAATGGGTGGAGACACATCTCCGTGGAAACCACCTAAGCAAAAGTTACCACCTATAACTGGGTAGGTCACATCTCCATGGAAACAATAAAAAAAATCCCACCCAGAAATACTGAATGAGTATTACAGAAACGGCTGCCCCCACAAGATTGGATCAGGATTAAACATGGCATTTCTGGGGCACATAATACCTTCAAACTGGCATACATATATATGAGAGATGATTCCTCAAGGGCCAAAAAATATATATTAAACTGAATAATTGTTTATATATCAAATTATAACTGAATTCCAAGAATTTTGTTTGTTGCTTTACTATTTTGATACATTTATAGGTTTTACATGTTATTATTTTAATGACCTCTATTATCTAAGTTTAAAAAAGTTACTTTCAATTCAACTTTGTTCAAATTGGGCCATTTGTCTCCTTTTTCTTGAATTTATCTAATACACCATTGCCTATTATCTTATGTTTTACCTTTCTATGCTGCCTTGTTTTTGTAATTTCTCTTTAAGCAGTTGAGTATTTGATTTGGAGTGTTGTGAAATGTTCTTTCCCACTTTCCTCGAACTAGGTGTGGGGGGATTCAAGGAGGCCACACAAATGAGTTGCCTTGTATGCCTGGGGCCATGGGACACAGTGACTGCCATAAGAAAAGACTAAATGCACAGTCTTTTCTCATGGCCAGAGTCTGGTTTCCCTGACTAGCCTTTCTGCCAACTGGCCAGAGAGGAGACTGGCTACCCTGGGAACAGCCTGTACTGCCTGAGATCTTAAAAGGAAAAAGTCTTGAGGGCTCCCTGTCAACTCCTGAGGGCCACGCAGTACAAAGAGACGTAGCTGAGCCACCTTGGATGGGGTCATGGAGTGGAATGAGCCTCAAAAGAAATCAGGCTCGAGTTACAAATGTCCAGGGAGGGTAGACCGTACTGTTGTTAAAAGAGCAGCAGTGGCAGATTCCACTGGCACGCTTCCCTAGAAAGTACAAACGTGCTCGCGCAAAAGAATCAGTTCTACAACCCTAACAGAGGAAACCGATGCCAGGTTATATTGGTGCCTATCAAGTGAGAACTTTTTTGTACATTATTTCTCTCTAATAAACCTCCACTAATCTAGATCTACTGAGAGGTGGAGAGACACTAATGTCCATCTCATCATTCCATAATCATTCTATTTTGTTTTAGGCAGTGAGATAAAAAAGTCGGTATCAAGTCCTCCAGACGCTGAAGACTTCCAGCTGACTCCTTGAGCTGAGCCAGGAGGGAAGAAACTTTAATGAAGTTTGGAGTTTTGCATATTACTTGGGAATATTATTTTAAATTTGGAAAATAGACTTTAGTGATTAAAAGTGACTAGAGGACATTTTATTTTCTGACAGTGATGAGAGAAGTTGTGAGATCTGCTTAGATTTTCTTGAAGGAGGATAAAGAATGAGACTTAGATGATTTGAATGGGCAGTAAGGGAAAACATTAATTTTTTTTTTACATTCTTTGGGGGGAAAATCACAGCATTCAATGATGTTATGAGTTTGCCTTAAGTGTGTTCTTCTAGATCACTGGATGACAAATTTTGGCACCCAGAGAACTCAGAAAGGACACAGATGAGAAGGCTCAATGGAGAAGTGTTTTACACCCCGTTCCCAGGTGATTCCAATCCCAAAGTCTAAGAACCACTACCTTGGATATATTAGTGGAAAACTGGATGAGGTTGTGTTATAAGCTGCTCGCCAAATGCAAATTAAGTCAGAATTCCTTCTGAAGATATTGTTAGTCCTTGTTTCCCAAATTGCTGATTCTTCCTGTCTATGTTTCAATAATCTTATTCTTGTTTATCATTCTTTCACATCCAGAACTAACGTGCCTCTCACCATTCCATTATCACTCCATTTTGTTTTATAGCTAATTATCATAAGTAGAGTGTCTCATATTCCTTTACAGTTACGTTTGTGTTGGTCTGAGTGATGAAAGAGACTTGCTAGACAGTGACGTCTTAGTTAAGGAATATTTCCCCCTATCATTTTAGATTTCTTATTTTTATTTTTACCTAATATCCCTTCATGTTAACATAATTTATTAAACAAAACTCACATGTTGGACAAATGCACTCTGTGTTTCAATTTTTTTAATTTTTACTAACAACCAATAATTTAGAAAATGCATTTGCCATATTTATGGATTTCTTTAAAAAATGTAGATTAGTTTCCTGTGGCTGCTGTACAAATTATCACAAACTGGTGGCTTAAAACAACAGAAATTTATTCTCTCATCATGCTGGAGGCCAAAAGTCTGAAATCAGTTTCACTGGGTTGAAATCAATGTGCGGACCAGACCGAGCTCCCTCCAGATGCTCTTGTGGAGAAATGCTCCTCGCTTCTAGTGGTTGCTGGCAATTCTTTGCCTGTGGCCACACATCATTAATATCTTCAAATCTCTTTCTTTTCTCCAGCTTCACATCACCTTCTCCACCTTTTGTGTTTCTGTCTCAAAATTCTCTCTGCCTCTCTCTTATAAGGATACATGGGGTCGCATTTGGGGATCACTAGGGTAATACAGGATAAACATTTCTCCTCAATATCCTTAATTTAAAATCCACCCATTTTGCCACCTAATATAATATTCATAGGTTCTAGAGATCAGGAAGTGAATATAGCTTGGGAAAGGGGTATTTTTCAGTTATCACAAATTGTATTGCTGTATCATTGTAGTGACTGCTGTGTCACATTTCATTATGTGAGTATACTACAGGTTATTCATAACAATTGACATATTTGGATTGTTTCCAGCTTTCTGCTCCTTTGAGTACTTCTAAGATTCTTATATATGTTTCCTATTATACATGTTTATAAGTTTCCCTAGAAATATGTCTAAGAATAAAATTGCTGGTTATGGGGCATGTGAATGTTCGAATTTGGGAGGCAATGTCACATTGCTTGCCAGAACGTTTTCATTAATATACCTTTATACAACAATGTATAAGAGAATTTTGTGAATCCACATTTTTTCCAACATTTAATATGATCAGATTTTTTATTTTTGCCAATGTAATGGCAATAAAATGGTATCTTGTTATGGTTTGATGTGCCTTTCACTATCAGTAATAATATTGACTATTATCCACATATTGTCCATATGAATTTTCTTGTCACTCAAGTATCTATATATTTTACCCATTTTACCATACAATTTCTGCTTCACGTATTGATTTTAAAAGAGTTTTTAAAGCTATATCTTTATACTAATCTTTTGCTGTTACAAATGATGTAAATGTCCTCTGGATTACACCTTCTTTCCCTCACTTCCGTGAAGGTGTTTTGGAAGAGCAAAAGTTCATAATTTTAATACAGTCAAATTTATCTTTCTTTCCTTTTGGTTTTTGTGACTTGTTTTTAAGAAAGCTTTCCCTACCACAAGGTCTCAATATATCAATCTATACTTTCTTCTAGAATTTTCAAAATATTTGGGCATTTAAAATTTGTATGCAATTTAGTGTTGATTTTTTTTTATTATTATTATGGCATGATAGGAGTCAATTTGATCTTTTTTCCAAAATGGATATATTTTTCTTTTCAGCCCCATTTGTCTCATCACCTTCTATACCAAATTTCCATACTTGTGTGAATCTGTTTCTTAACTGCTCTATTGTACTCTACTGGTCTGGCACTGTCAGCATTATTGTAGTTTCATCATAAGAAGTGATTGTTAAATTTCTTTTAAGTAATAGTTTAGATTTAAAAAAATCCATATAATACAATGAAGTATATTTTGCATGTGGTTTTACCCCTTTTAAATATTTTCCTCTAAAAATATATATTTCTAAAGTAGTGAAATTGTTTCTGAGATCAGATTTGCATTAGATATTCTAACATAGACAAAATAAATATGTCTCTTTAGTATTGGGACCCTTAAGAAATTTTTTCTAGAGTCAGTGTATTTTAAATTAAAGAGACTTCCGGGTCAAGATGGCGGCTTAACAACGTGCGCGTTTTAGTTGGTCCTCCAGAACAACTACTAAATAACCAGAAACAGTACAGAACAGCTCCTGGGGCCACGTCAGTGACCAGACACACAGCGTACCCCAGTCTGGAGCAGCTGGACCGGCTGCGAGCCACCCCAGAACCGTGAGTTCCCAAAGCTGCGGCGGCCAGCGCCCCTCCCCCACAGGCCGCTTCCCAGAGGGGAAAGGAAAGGACTTTACCAGCAGCAGGGACTTGGGCACAATCAAACGCCAATTGTGGAACTAATTAACAAATTCTGACTCTAAAAATAGGCCCCCAGCTTAGGTGAACCTGATCAAAGCAGAGGTTGCTCATTTTTGCCCCGGCGCCAAGGGGCAGGACTGACAGAAAAAGGGGGCGGGGGGAAAAAGGAGGAAACAGAGATTTTTGTGGCTGTGTATCTACAAAGGCTTGACTGCCCCTGGATACAGTGGCAGAGCTTTTCAGGCTGCAACTGACCCAGGCATAGGCAGCAGTGAGCTCTTTTGGGGGCTTATCTGGAGCCTGTGCCTTCCCCAGGGGAGGGTGAAGCCCCACCCAGGTGGAATCCCTCCATCAAGGAATTCAAACACCAGGGCTTGGTAATTTGAAGCCATTAAAACCAGCCTACAACCTCTCCTCTGTCTCCACCACGCCC
>PVIY010012545.1:0-62318 GCA_004026745.1 Myrmecophaga tridactyla
CTCACCCTTTCACCTCCTAAACCATTCAATCTCCTGTCACTCTCTGTTCAAAACCTCCTATAGCTTTCTACTGTTGTCAGAAGAACTCTACATTCTTCAGCCGAATGTTTCAGGCTTCACTCTTTTGTCCCACCTGTCTTCTCAAGTCTATCACATTTTACTTCTCAGTCTTAGTCATCTGATTTTACACCTATTCAGAGTATTTGTCCCTACTTTTAAGTTTTCTTTTTTTTTTTTACATGGGCAGGGACCAAGAACTGAACCCAGGTCACTGGTATGGCAGGCGAGAACTCCGCCACTGAGCCACCACTGCCCGCACACAACCCCCTACTTTCAAATTCATAGAAACTAAAGGTCTGAGCTCTTTTCTTTGAGTCTCTTTCCCTTGCCTACTCCATAGCATGTTCTTGATATTCAGTAAACATTTGTTGAGTGAATATAAGAATGACTGGATAAATATATAGAGTTAATTTTTGTTCTGATTACCAATTCTTAGCTCTTCTCTTTGCACTTTACTGTCTTCATTGCAAATTTGGAACATGGCTGAGATTTGAAATCATATCAATTGTGTACCTGAAAAGATTTCAATGAAAAAAGTACACCTACTTCTGAATAATTAAAACATATGTACTTTAAGAGAACAGAACCCAAACTCTTTATGTTCTACCTATACTTCCCACTAAGTTTTTGGTGTCCAGTTAGTGACAGTCAATTAAATATCAATTGACTTTCTCATGTCTCATGGCAGAGATGTGAATTCCTCTTTACACAGAAAAGGCACATTTATATTTGTTAAGGCAATGCCATAGAGGTTATTTACATTATCTGACCAAATATAAATGTTATGAATTAAAAGGTATTGGATAATGGCATAAAGTAGATTCTCTCCATTATGAATTGCTGAGTTTTCTTAAATCATAAATTCCCTGAGCTAACTAAATAAAAGCATATAACTAAAAATAATTACTTTTTCAGTTATTATTCTTGTGGATTGAGAACCCATTTCCTAGGACAGGTGTTCAGTCCTGTACGCATTTTTATTGGAAGACACTGAAGAACGGTATCACTTGATATTCAATCTCGAGAGAGACAAGCTAGGCCAATTTAGGGTAACTCATGAAGAACATTCCTTCCTGGGGCTCCAGAGCACCTAGTCTTATAACTCATTGTTTGTTAATTCACAATTATTAATCAATGGACATTATATTTTCCAGTTTCAACAACCTTAGCTGAGGAGGAAAAAAGTACAATTTTGGGCTGTAGAAAGAGACTAGACTTAAGCAATATCTATTAAAATTGGCTTTCTTATCAGATGTGCATTAATTAATTATAAGTGGAATTTTTATTTCTGAGCTCAGGAAATAAACCAATTAAAATAATGGTAGTTTTTTCTATCTTATTCTCAATCTTCAATCTTGGGGATATGCTCATTCCACAGAGGTATACAGAATAAAATAAACAAGACTAACATTTGCTTGGAAATAGGATCTGAAAAAACTTTTTAAATGATTTCACTGATTTTTTCTCTGTTAGCATTATAACTGATATGGTTATCATATTAAGTGTAAGAGCTGAAGATTCAATAAAAAGCTGATTGATCTGAAAAACTTTTTAATCCTATTCTCCTTAGTGAAGCAACTAGTCAACAAGTGACTTAGCCAAGTCCAAACCTCACAACTTTGCTTTAGTTTAATACTTCTTATGTATGGATGTATAAAGCCCCCAGGAATCTGTATTGTTGAATAAACCATACCTCCTAACTCAAAGACTGCAGTGACTAAGAAATTACTCTAGCCAACAAATGGTACTATAATATTTGACAAATATTGATTTCTTAGCCAACAAATTAGTAGTTATTAAGTAATTTCATTGTGTTTTTTACTATAGTAGGCATTGTAAGGGATTGAAAAGAAGTAAAGATGTAACTCCTTTAAGACAGGCAGAACATAATGACAGAAATTTACTGATTATCTCCTATATCCTACAGAGTTAAGTAGGTTTTGTGAGGAATAGAGATCAGTACAGAAAACACATACCTCAAAGGGTAGCTAAAACCTTTTCTAATGTTGAGTTATATGAAGGAATGGCCACATACAAGTGGGCAAATTCACAGAAGGCTTTCAAATTGAATTAAAATGTTGGATAGTTCATGAAACCAATCATGATGGTTAGGTCCATGTGTCAACTTGTCCAGGTGGTGGTGCCCATTTGTCTCGTCGGCAAGTGCTGGCCTGTGAGGACATTTCATGGGCTTAACTCATGACCACGTTGGCTGCATCCATAGATAATTGCATTTATCAGCTAAGAGGAGTGTCTTCTGCAATAAGTGATGCCTTAATCTCATCACCAGAAGGCTTTTAAGGAGGATTCAGATAATCATTCTTCCTGCTTCAGCCAGCCAGCCTTTCCTAAGAGTGTCTTGAGGACCTTATTGGAGCTCCCCCTCATGGCTGGCACAGCAGGTCTTGGACTGTTACATCCCACAGTTGCATGAGATACTTTTATAATTTTATATTTAAAGATATTTCCTGCTGATTCTGTTTATCTAGAGAACCCTAGCTAATATACCAACCAACATGAATGGAGCTGTAAATATGGAAAAATCATGAGCCCTGCTAGAGGTCCAGGCATATACAGAAGTGGGAAAGACAGAAATATGGTTGATGGAACATTTTCTGTCTACATAGAAAATAACACAGTTAAAAAAGTCATCTTTTAATGTACTGTTCTAGTTTTCTAGCTGCTAGAATGCAATATGCCAGAAATGGAATGCTTTTAAAAAGGGGAATTTAATAAGTTGCTAGTTTATAGTTCTAAGGCCCAGATGATGTCCCAATTAAAACAAGTCCATAGAAATGTCCAATCTAAGGCATCCAGGGAAAGATACCTTCGTTTAAGAAGGCTGATGAAGTTCAGGGTTTCTCTCTCAAGTGAGAAGGCACTTAGTGAACACAGCATCACCTGCTAGCTTTTTCTCCTGGCTTCCTGTTTCATGAAGCTCCCTGAGAGGCATTTTCCTTCTTCATCTCCAAAGGTCACTGGCTGGTAGACTCTCTGCTTCTTGTGGCTACATCATTCTGCTCTCTCAGAATCTCCCACATTCTCCAAAATGTTTCCTCTTTTATAGGACTCCAGTAAACTAATCAAGACCCACCTGAATGGGTGGAGACACATCTCTAGCTAATCCAGTTTAACAACCACTCTTGATTGAGTGACATCTCCAAGGAGATGATTTGATTAAAGTTTCAAATATACAGTATTTGAATAGGGATTAGAGAAAACAGCTGCCTTTATAAAATGGGATTAGGATTAAAACATGGTTTTTCTAGGGTACATACATTCTTTCAAACTGGCACATGTACCAATCACTCTAACACCTTAAACTTTATAGTTTTGCAAAATATTTAGTCAACAAAGCATTGAGCTTCTAGGTTTCTAGGTGATAAGTGGTTAAAATTCCTTTGAGGTCAAGTATATTCTTGAGAAACAGTGTACAAATCAATTCAAATAATTGAGGAGTAAATTATTCATCTCTTTGTGCTTGCTACCAGCAGTAACAACTACAGTTTTGTTTGATGAGGGTATTTGGATGCCTTTCTAGAATTTAAACTTAAAAATTACTATAGACTTCTGGGAAGATGGCAGAATAGGATAGGCTGAGTTCACCCCTACTGTGGAACCACTAGAAAAGTGACAGAAAAACAACTCAGACAGCAATTCCAAGGTACAAGTGACTACAGGGGGACTTCCAAATTATATAGGGAGGACCTGAATGAAAAAGTGGAGAAACTGCAAGAGGATGGGGTCAGTCTAACCCAGTAGAAACTGAACCTGGAACAGGCTTCAACGCACAGGCCCGAGTGGGTGTTGAAGGAATGCCATGCTCCTGCACTCCTGCCTCTACATCAGCTTGAGGTATCTTCCCTCTCAGCTCCATACCTGGAGCTTATAAAAGACATAATTACACAAATCAAGGACCCCAACAAACCCCAAATAGACCCACTCCAGGACACATACTAATCAGACTGTCAAATGCTGAAGAGAAGCAGAGAATCCTAAAAGCAGCAAAAGCAAAAGAAAAGCAAGTCACCAAGACAAGGGAAGCCACATAAGACTAAGCCTGGACTACTTAACAGCACCATGGAGGTGAAACGGCAGAGGTACGACATATTTCAGACTTTGAAAGAGAAAATTTTCCAGCTAAGAATTCTTTATCCCTCAAAGATGCCCTTCAAAAGAAAGGGAGAGTTTGAAATTCTCACAGACAAACAAATGGTGAGAGAATTTGTTAACAAGAGACCGGACCTGCAAAAAATACTAAAGAGACCTCTTTTGGATGAAAGAACAAAAAACAGTGAGGACAGAAAGGCCTGGAGGAGGGCACAGAAAATTTAAGAGCATTAGTAGTGGTAAAAAAAGGATAAAAAGGCAGAGAAGAAAAAATATAGATCTGACAAATAAAAACCAAAGGATAAGTTGGTAGATTCAAGAAAGGCCTTTACAGTTATAACTTTGATGTTAACGCACTAAGCTCACCAATTAAAAGATATAGATAGGTAGAATGGATTAAAATACGGTCCATCTGCATGTTGTTCATAAAAGACTCATTTTAGACCCTAGGACGCAAATAGATTGGAAGTAAAAGGATGGAAAATGATAGTCTATGCAAACTGTAACCTAAAGAAAGCAGATGTAGCTATACTAATATCAGACAAAATAGGCTTTACATGCAAAGATGTCATAACAAGCATGGAAGGACACAACAAATTAATAGAAGGGACAATTTATCAAGATGAAATAACAATCATAAATGTGTATGCATTCAATCAAGCTCCAAAGTACATGAGGCAAACATTGGCAAAACTGAAGGGATTTTTCAACAATAACAGTGGGAGATGTCAATACACCAGTTTCGTCTATAGAGAAAACAACCAGATGGAGGATCAACAAGGAAACAGAGAACCTAAACAATGTGATGAATTAGACCTAACAGACATATAAACATCATTATGAGCCAAAACACCAGGATATACATTTTGTCTAATACTCATGGAATGTGCCCGAGGATAGATCATAGGCTGGGACTCAAACAGGTCTTAATATGTTTAAAAGACTGAAATTATTCAAAGCACTTTCTCTGAACTCAATGGAATGAAGCTGGAAATCAATAACTACCCAAGAACCAGATCTTTCATAAATATATAGAAATTAAACAACACAATCTTAAACAATCAGTAGATCAAGAAGAAATTGCAAGAGAAATCGGTAAATATCTGGAGAGAAATGAAAATGAAAATAGAAAATATCTGAACTTATGGGATGCGGCAAAAGCAGTGCTGAGATGGAAATTTATTTCCCTAAATGCCTATATAAAAAAAAGAAGGAAAAGCAAAAATTGAACACTTAACACCTCACCTGGAAGAACGACAGCAAAAACAGCAAACTAACCCTAAAGCAAACAGAAGAAAAATAGCAAAAATTAAAGCAGAAATAAATGAATTGGAGAAAAAAAAACAGTAGGAAGAATCAATAAAACCAAAAGTTGTTTTTTTGAGAAAATTAATACAATTGATAGACCCTTAGCTAGGCTGACAAAAAAAGAGAGAGGATACAAATAAATAAAATCGGAAATGGGGGGGGGGTTATTACCAAGGAAGAAATAAAGATGACTGTAGCATTATAGATCCATTTTTATACTTTAGGTATAATAATAATAATACAATTCACTCAAGTTAGGTATAGTAAAAATGGCATGTATATGAAGAAAAATAATGTACTATGGTTATTACTTAATGTAGAGGTTAGCGTGCTATAAAGATAAATTTGATAAGTTTTATATAGTTACATTAGAAAATAAATCCACACAAGATCAGAAATTAGATATGGCACGATTTATTTCAGGGATTTATGGGGAAATTTTATAATATTAGGAGAAGAAAGCTGAACAGAGATTTTAGAAGTTAGCTTTCATATAAACCTCTAACAGAGTTTTCTATGTCTGACTAAATAAATATAATGTCCTTCATACAATTACAACTTCAAGAGTTTTCATAAACTCAAACCCCATTCTTCAGAAACTTTTGTTACAACTCTTACAATAATATCCTGTTTTCTTAGGTTTAATTACATATGTTAATTACTCGAGAATCCAGCTGATACTGTGTGCAAACTCTTGTGTTAAAATTCAAATTTGATTTCTTTGAGTCAAGTTCATAGCTTTCATTATATTTTTTCAAAGAGAGGTCTACAACCAATAGAATACTTTAAAAAGGAGGTGAGGCATGCATTGCACAAGATGGCTCAGGGCTAACTGGCAGGGTTGTTGAGGAGTTACGGCTCTACCCAAAACATTCCCCAACCTATCCTGGCTCAGAAATTCCATCTTTTTTTTCTAATTTCTGGGGTAGGAAATGAGAAGTAATGCATGACTGGTACAGAATTTGTTTGAGGTGATAGGAAGGTTTAATAATGTAATTAACAATGCTGAATTATATGTTTGAATTGGCTAAAAGGGGAAATTTTAGGTTTTATATATGTTACTACAATAAAAATTTTAAAAACAAACATCCGCAGCACAACAGATATATGAACTTAATGTAAACCATAGACCATAGTTAACAGGACAATTAGCATGATATTATTTCATCAATTGTATCAAAAGTGATGGGGGTAGGGGAAGGATAAGGGCGATATACTTTCAGCTTGATTCTTCTGTAAACCTATAACTTCTCTAATTTAAAAAATATATAATTAAAAGTTTTAAAAAGAGGTGAGGAAGAAGAAGAAAAGGACCTGGAATTCAAGGGAATAGTTACAGTCAAGGAGCAGGCAAAGGATGAAGAATCAATGAAGAAGAAAGCAAATCTAGTGACCACCCTGAAGTCAAGGGGGTGGGGGGACAGTTTTAAAAGTAGATGTCCTCACAGTGTGTCAAGTGGAGCAGAAAGTTAAAAAGATAAGGAGGGAAATAGGTCATGGGTAACCTAGGTGAAAGCAGTCTTAATGTAGGCATGATGGTATAAGCCAATTTGTAAAAATGAAACAATGATTAGGGAAGGTTGACAAGGGAAGAAGAGTGAATGGTGGTTGAGAGAAAATGTGGCTGAGAGAGATCACATTAATACCTTGATAAAAAGACAAAAGACACTAAAGGAGGAGAGCTTGGTGTTTTGGGTTTGCTTAAGCTGCCAGAATGCAATATACCAGAAATGGATTGGCTTTTACAAAGGGGATGTTTTTAGATTATACATTTACAGTTCTAAGGCCATGAAAATGTCTGAATTGAGGCATCACAAGGTGACACCAGGACTTTGAAGAAAGACTGCTGGCATCTGGAACATCTCCATTAGCTGGGGATGCACATGGTTGATCCTTGCTCCCAGATCATTGCTTTCAGCTTCTGATTCTTGTGTCTTACTTTCTGCATCCTGTAGGTCTTCTCTTAGGGTCTCTAGGGCATTTCTCTAAGAGTCTGTGGGTCCTCTCAACTTCTCCAAGAAAAACTGTGGGGTTTCACCTCTTAGTTTAGCATCTTCTGGGAGCATTTTCCATCTTCAAGCTTTGGTGCTTTTCTCCAAAATGTTTCCCTCTTAAAGGACTCCAATAAGCATATTAAAACCCACCTTGAATGGGTGGGGTCACATTGCTATGGAAACAACCTAATCAAAAGTCTCACCCAGAAGGGGTCTCTACCCATAAGATTGGAATAGAAGAACATGGCTTTTCTGAGGGTAGTTAACAGTTTCAAACCAGCATGCTTGGTGAATCAGCCATATATATATATATGTATATATATCATCTACCATGAGCTAGGGGCTATATAGGGTATTGAAGAATGATTATCAAGACAGGCAGAAAGACTGCCCTTGTAGCATTTAGAAGGCTAAAGACTGGTTTGTAATGTTACTGCTTATAGAATCAACTGGGGAGCTTTTGTAAAGTATTGATATCTGAGTTTCACTATCAGAGATTCAGATTTCATTGGCTTGATGTGGGACTTAAGTATCAACTTGCTAAAAGCATCCAAACTCATTTGAATGTGCAAACAAAAGTTGATAACTACTGTTCTAGAGAGATAGATGGGTTGATCAATACTCCCAAACCATGTACCAGGCTGTGGACACTGTTCATTTCCATTTAAACAGAAAGAAGGAAGTAAGCGTAGGACTGATGGAAAGTTGTAATTTTTAGGGAATTACCACCTAATGGCCTCTATTCACTCTGTGAAGTAAAAAGTGGGAAATTCTGCTTAGTATAAGGCATAGTGGAGACTTACAAAAGGAATGAAAGTCTAGATTGATTACCAGAGAGTGAGAGGACATTAATGTAGAAACATTGAGAGAATGTCAGGCATGTTTCGGCAGTCAGATAAATTTGTAGTGGCACTGATTTGTATATGTGCTTGATTTTCTGTCACAGAATGGAGAAAATTGTGTATGTCATATCTTACCATCAAATTGTGAATTAATTTCTTGATTTAGTCCCTGAGCACATGGTAATGTTGGTTATGCTGGTCTGTACGTACTCAATAAGCAGCATAAAAAGACCTGGAACCCAGCTCCTAATCCCAGCCTAGTGTGTTTCCACTACAGAATTATTTCTGTTATCCACTATCACATAATGATCTCTGCTTGGATTTACACATATTTAAGTCACTTGTGACTGAAATGGGCTTTAGTTTAAGGAGTGACTTGCTATCACCGATACTTTGTGCTAAGACAACCCCATTCTCTTCCAACATGCCTCTCAGCATGTAAAGGACTGGGCTGGATAACTTAGGTGTATTGGGGTGTTACTGGAGAAGTGAATATCAATTAAGGAAAGAGTATAATGTTTTCTTTCCTAAAACTGTCCTCAAGAGATGCACATAAGTAGACTTAATGTTCCTCTAAGTCATCCTGAGACAGACGCAGTGTGTTAGGAATGTTCTTATTTTGTTTTATTTTCTTTTAAGGACAAGAAAAAAATCCTACAATGATTTAAAAAAAGGAGACAATTTCCCAAACCAGATCTATAATAAAAATGCTTAAGATGCTGAAAAATCAATCAACACACATCTACTGTAAATGTACTGGTCCTCAGGTACTATAATAGGTTTTAATAGGTATGAATATAGAAAGTTGAACAACAAAGCAAGACCATAGAACCTATGTAATGACCAGGATCACAGAGTTTCCCCAGTGATATGCTGTTTACAACCTTCCTTTCACAAATGGGTAAGCTGCATCCTAGGAATGGTAAGACATTGTTTAAGACAGTTCATTCATCAATTAAAATGCAGTATGTACTTATTCAATCTAGACACACTGTGAAGTGGTAAAAATATACATTAAATATCATGAGGCTGTCTATATGTTCAGGGTCCAGTTACTGCAAAAGGTTTTATAACTCACAGTCCAGTGGTAGTACACTACAAAAAAAGTAAACAGGAATTGCAGGAGCTAGGTACACAGACAATTTCCTCAGCTCCCATCAGGATAGCTTTAGATATATGATTCATCGTAGGTGCCCACTACATACACATTGAATAAGGAAAAGAATAAGAAAGAGGAGTGTGGCAAATGTGCACGAAGATGAATCTGGGTGGGCACAGAGGTAGGGGATTATAAGTGTGTGACTATGGAATTTAGATGCATCTTAACATCCAAATAAATACAGTCAGAGGGGTGCTGGATATTAGGAATAAAGTGTGGAAAAGGGGGGAAAGGTTAAGAACTCTAGATATGGGAACCTGTGTATTTGGAGCGCATACCTGAAATCATACAAAGAGGTATATTGGGTAGCACGTATATTAAAAGTATTCTTACTTCAGACTGAATTTAAATAGTCATTCTGAAACCTAATTTGTAAAAATAAAAATAAAAGGAAACCAAAAGTACAAGCGCAAAAGGGAAAGGTCCCAGCCTATTAGCATTTATGAGAACTCTCAATTTTTATGAAGTTTGGACATAAAGTCTTTGCTTGAATGGAACCATGAAAAACAGTAGGAAATTCTTATTTAGTACAATTTAGTATATTAACAATCCTACTTTGCACAAATAACAGGATAAATCTTTCCATTCTCACATCCCACTATCTAATTATAGTGGGAAACAGATGTCTTTGAAAAGGAAAGACTAAGGTAACTTTTAAAAAGCCTTTAAGTATCATTATTTATGGTTTTTAATATGCTTCAGAGAAGAGTTAGGATCTGGTTATTTTAAAAAATATACAAACTATTGAGAAAGAAGCATTGTTTGCAAAATAGAAACCACTCTATCCTTAAGTTTAAAAGTTATATTTAATTCTTCACTTCATTCCTAAAGAGAAATGTTCTTAAAAGTCTTTATACTAGTGGCATGTTCTGCTCTATATTCCTTTTACATCTGTAATGATGCTATTGTTTAGTTTTCCTGTATCACCTAAGGTCACTAAAGCTCATTATTTTTAATTCATACTTCTGTTCTTCTTCATATGTTATTTAATATTACAGAACACAGCAATTAGGCCACAACCCAGTGCATTCTAAGCAGCATGGGAATGATAGAAAAAGACAAAATTAAGTTAATGTAACATAAACACAACTGTGCAGCATATAAAGTAAATCAGATTACTGGTAAATAATTTTGCATCATTAGGACTCACTGGAAAATAGTCCAGCAAACCTAATATCCACAGCATCCTTCATGTTGTGTGATTTTAACCAGACTGTTCTCAAATACATTTAAAAATATTTTTAAAAAAGAGATGGAACCTCAGGTTTAAATGCATGCCCTAGTAACACTCTCTGTTGTGTAGTAACTAGAATATAGTCAATTTTACCTATATACAAGGGTGGACAGTGTTTTACTGAAACACAAGAGTGACCTAGTGCATGAGACGAGAAAGAGTGAAGAATTCTCCCAATGTTCTCGCCTTTATTTAAGCTTGTCTCTGCCTGCTATTCGTCAGCTGAATGTATAGATGCTCTGTCCTTCTGTTCTCTTCATTATCAAAAGGCTCAACATAGTTTTCAGAAGGATTCTCTTCTGTTGAACTGGATTGGAATGACCTCTTCTTCAACTGACCTTTGGAAATTATACTGATAAAGACATGCTAAGTTATGCTGTAGTAACCAATTGACCTGAATTCTTTGGTGGCTTAACCAATAAGTTTATTTCTTTCTCATCCTATATGTATAATATCAGTCCGCGGGGAGCTAGGCTCTGCATGGACACTCAGGAACCCAAGTGTCTGAAGACTTCAACATCCTGGGACACTGCCATTTCAAAAAAAAAAAAAAAATGGCCCAGAAGGGAGACTATGAAGGACTCTCACTCTCATTTTCACTTACTCTCCTCGGTAAGGGAAGCTGGGAAGCACAGGATGGGGAAGGATTGGTGAACACAAAGCACTGCCTTCACATGGGAGGGAGTTAGAGCTCCGGGAAGGCAGCACTATGAGCTAAAATGCTCACTGGACTTGGAGGTGAGACATCTGTGTAATTTTGGTCAAGTCACCTGGCTCTTTCTGGGCCTTAAACTGCAAAACGAGGGATTTAGAAGGAATGTATCAGGACCTTGGAAATTTCTGTCACAAGAATTTCATCAAGTGTGAAAATGCAGCTAAAATAATAAGCAAAGGCAGTCTCGTATTAAAGTATACTTAGGCACTAAATCCAAGAAGGCCAAAAAAAAGTTTCAAACTTTTCTCCTTCCCCCTTTGCTGCTGGGAGCATCTTTAATGCAGCAACAACTGCATTGAATGACTGAACAAATACATCGTGACTTTCCTTGTTTAAGTTGGAATTCCCGGGTTAAACAAGATACTTCTAGAGTTTGGGCACAATTAGAGTCCTCTGAAAATAACATCAGAAAGTTGAACAATGTCTCTTTATACTTATTTGGTATAACAACAACTACTATTTACGTTTTTTAACAGTAGACATGAAGAACTGTGATGTCTAATAAAATCAGGATTCATCAGTGTTTTTTTGGTGAAACTGAATATATATCATAAAATACCAAAACTTCACAATTATAAGATGGTTTTAAAGAACAATCTGGATAAAAGGGAAAAGGAGCTCCATTCTGCCATTTATCTTGATAAGGTTTCTACCCCCAGGCACCATGGCTTCTGCATATAAGTAAAGTCAACTATTAGAAATTGATTGGATTTGATAGGTAAGAGCTTAGTTATTTTTAATATGGGGGCTTATAAACTATTTGAAAATACCACTTTCTCTGATCAATAATTATTTCAGTCATTGCTTAATTCTCCTAATATGGGGGAAACCATGTGTCCAATAAAATAAGTTTTATCACTCAAATGATTTCTACCTTAATTTGAATTATAGCAGAATATAGTGGCCATGGGTAATAGAGGAAAATATAACTGTTAACTATCACAACTATATAGCTCTATTCTACATCTGGATTAAGGATGCTATGTAGCTCAGATCTAAAACCCAGATAATAATCAAAGGGCAAAATCAGGTTTGGGCAGCAACTTAATGCCATGGTAATAAGATCCTACACCAGCATTCTAAAGGATGTGCTGTTTACTTGAATAAAGATCTAAGATTCTTTCTCCAAAATGCTGCCTGAGCAGTGGGGGCATTGTCTTAAGTTTACAAGCTTCTAACACAAATGCCCTACAATGCGGTGGCTTAACAATAAGAACTATGGTTTACAATTTCGGAGGCTAGAAAGTTGGCCTCCTTCTGGGATTCCTATCTTCTGTCAGGTCTAGGATCCTTGGAGCTTCTTGGCTTTTCCATCACCTGGCCATGTTCTCTCCTTTATTTTTGGGTTCCACTGACTTCCAGCTTCTGCTCCCACGCATGGCTTTCTCTTTAAGGCCTCCAGTAATAAGATTAATAGAATCTATTTCTAATTCTATTGGCCACACTGTGAGTAAAAAAAATATCTTCAAAAGGTCCTACTATTTATAATGGGTTCACACTCACAAGAAAGGAGCCAAAGATTAAGTTAACCAAAATAATTTGTCAGTTTATCTAATTTTCTGTTATGCTCAGATTCAACATAAATCTCAATGAAGCCATCTGTGTTCAGGGAACAGCATTAAAAATGGCACATACAGATCACACAGAGAAGACACTATTTATTTAATGTGCATTCTATAATTTCATTTCTTTTATTATAGCAATTAAATGATCTCCATATAGAAATATTTAATATTAAACAAAAGTAGAGGCAGGAAACAGAAAAAAAAACAAAGGTCATTGTTTTCAGACTCTTAAAAAAATAAAGGAAGGGAGAATTTTCTTAATGCAGAAGTAGGAATTTGGGAGACCACTCCCCTAAGCATAACAGCAATAGAACTGGTGAAAATTATAAAAAATAATCATTAATTATTCATATTCTCTGAAAGTTTGTCCCATAGAATATAGGCAACAGAGAACATTCATTCAAGAAAATCTAATAAACGTCAGTAATAAGAGCAAAAGTGTGTGGCATTTGTACCAAGGCCAGTCTATTACACCCCACACTACCCCACTGTTCCTAGAGGAAACTCTACTCTAGGCACATGCAGCAAGGAACACACGGACTCCCTCTCCGCCAAATCCCAGTATGGGGCAACAGTTTCACTCCAGAAGGCGCATAATGCTAGCATTTCTCATCTCCTTCAGCCCTGTGTTGCAGAAGTTCTATTCCAGGCAGGTGAGGTGAGGAAAACTGTTCCATTTGCAGGATAAAAATCTGCCTCAGGTGCTGTAACAGAGCATACTGGTGCTCTGATCACCTCTGCCCCAGCTCAATTCCAATTCAGGGTGGAAGTTTCACACAGGGAGAAACAAAGGAAGAAAACCAGGAGCTCGTACCTCCTTCATTGCCCATTTGTACAGTGGAGCTGTCATTCTTGTAAAAACAGGTGTGGCATTGCAGGGTGTCTCTCTAGGGGAAAGGCAGGCCAAAAGGAGAAAGAGCCCTGCAGTTATGCCTGAAGGACTGACTTTATTTGGAACAGAGAGTAGAAAACCACCTGAATATGGATGTCATTGAAAACACTAGAGATGCTGGTGATGGCCAACAAATAAGAGAAAGTTGGGAGCTCTGGTACAAACAAAAACAGCCAGAAGTTTAATAAAGAAAATCACTGGAAGAGATAGCCAAGAAGACTCCTCCTGAGATCTTTGAAATCTCTGGGAGTTGGAAAAACTGTATGCATACAAGAGGCATCATCCCTCAGGAGTAATCAGAGCAAGACGTGGGATAGATTTGATGGTCTCACTGACACACAAAGTTTAAAAAAACTTCCTACCAAACACTGATCAAACAATTAAGCAACTCTGATACAGAGGTGAATGCTAAGAAGCCAGGCTTAAAAATAATATCACAGTCATACCCAGCAGCCTGCAAAACTGTGTGTACCTCTAAACCAGCATTCTTAGGGAGCAATCAGGGACATAACCTCCAATCTGCTAGTCCCAGGCTGATGTGTGGCATGTATACCATAAACCTCATGAACTATGATAACAGCGTATAAACCACACACATATTCAATGTTAAAGGATAAAATGCGACTGGTTAAGGAAGCTTAAGCACATTTTTAAACAAAAAAATGATTTCTTCTAAACCAAGGGGCAACCTCTGATTAACCAGGCTAAGAGATTAAAAACAAGGAAAATAAATCTGAGCAGGACTCCATAGGCTACACACTATGGGAGAAATAGACTTTGCAGAATTAATTCAAGCAATAAAATAAGCAAATTGCCAAGCAAACAGTGACAAGAATAAACCTTCCGGGCTGGAGTTGGGGGTTAGAAGCCAGAGTTGCTACAATATATTATTTAAAACGGCCATTATCAACAAAAAATTATGAGGCATGCAAAGAAACATGATATAAGCAAGCGACAGAAACTGCCTTTTCAGGGAACCGGTGGTGAACTTGGAAGACAAAGACTTCAAGGCAGTTATTATAAATACTTTCAAAGAACTAAAGAAAACTTGCTTAAAGATTTAAAGGAAGTATGATGACAATATCTTATCAAATAGAGAATATCAACAAATATATAGATTATTTAAAAGAACCAAGTGGAAAGTTTGGAGTTGAAAAGTTCCATAATCAAAACAAAGAATTCAATACAAAGACTCAACAGATGATTGGGGTTGACAGAAGAATCAATTGAAGATATATCAATGGACATTAGGCAACCTGAGAAAAAGAGAAAAAAGTGGTAATAAAAATGAATACGGGAGACCCAGGTTTGATTCCTGGTCCATGAATTTCCCACAAAACAAACAAACAAGCAAAACAAATAAACAAAATTCAACAAATGGTGCTGCAATAATGGGATATTCGCATGGAAAAATAATGAAATATGACCCTGCCATACAGCACACACACACACACGCAAAAAAATGAATAAAGCCTCAGAGAAAGGGGGAAATGGTCAAATGTACCAACATATGTGCAATGAGATTACTAGAAGAAGAGAAGAGAAAGGGGCAACAACAACAAAAAATCAATGGCTGAAAACTTTGCAAATTTGATGTAAGCCTTTAATCCACACATCTGGAATGCAAAACAAGAAAACTCCAAGTAGGATAAACACAAAGAAATCTGCACATATACACATTAGAATAAAAAAGTTGAAAGCATGAGAAATCTTGAAAGCAGCAAGACAAAAGTGATTATCATATACAAGGGAACCCCTGTAGATTAGCAGCTGACTTTTCCTTAGAAACAGTGGAGACCAAAAAGTCTCCACTGGCTTTGAATCTGGAACAACAGATTGAAAATGCTAAAAGTAACAAGCTGTCAAACCAAGAATTTTATATCCAGAAAAACTTTCTTTCAAAAATGAGAGAATTCATTGTAAGCAGACCTGCCTTATATGAAAAACTAAAGGTAGTTCAGGATGAAATCTAGTGATATCAGACAGTAGTTTAAATCAAACCGATAAAGAAAAAAAAATCAGAGTACTTGCAAGGGTAGTACTCATCAAAGATAATGTAATTGAACATTTTCCTTTCTTTTTATTTTTACTGATTTATAGATCAAATAGCATAAACCAATATGTATATAAATGTACTGCTGGGTCTATAACATTGAGAGATATAATATATTTGACAATAACATCACAAAGAAGAAAATGGAAACAAAATTGTATAGGAATAAGAAAATCACACTGGATGCTAATTCTACTCCAGTGGAAGAAATGAGGACAATCAGAAATTATTTTTAAAATATAAAGGTAGAGTGGTGCAGTGGTGGCTCAGCGGCAGAATTCTCTCCTGTCATGCCGGAGATCTGGGTTCAATTCCCAGAGCCTGCTCACGCCAAAAATAAATAAAGGTAAATATAGTAAACTCTGCAAATGTGCAATTGTGCTTAATAACTGCTCTTCTTAATGATTACAACAATGTATTATTAGATTTATAATATAGAGAAATACAATGTGTAAAATAATAAAAAAGGGCAAAAATAGTGATGAGAGCAGGAGCTACAAGGAGCAAAGTTTCCAAACTTCACTGGAGCTTAGTTATTATAAATCTGAAGTAGATTCTGATAAGTTAAGAGTATATTGCAAGTCCTATAAAAATACACAAAATATAATTAGCAAAATTAAAATACAACACTAAAAAATATGTACAAAGAAGGCAATAAAGGAGGAATAAGAATGACATGAAATGGAAAAACAGTAAGAATGCCAGCTATAAATATATCTACATCAATAAAAACAGTAATTATGAATGAATTATACAAATCGAAAGACATAGATCATCATACTGGGTAAAAAAGAGAAGAACCAGCTAATCATTGTCTATATAAGACACACTTTATATTGAAGGACATGAATTAGTTTAAAGTAAAAGTTTGGAAAAGATAACATGAAAGCAACAGCTATAAAAGAGTAAAGGTGTCTATACTCATATCAGATAAAATATACTTTAAGACAAAAAAATGTTACAAGAGATAAAAAGGAATATCTCATAATAATAAAAGGATCTATCCACCAGGAATACATAACAATTTAAACATATATGCACTTAACAACAGAGCACCAAACACATAAAACAAATCTGACAGAATCAAAGGTAAAATAGATAATTCAATCATAATAGTTGGAGACTTCAATACCCCACTTGCAATAATGGATAAAACAATCTGGCAGAGAGCAATAAGAAAATAGAAAACTTTACATACTATAAACAAATTAGATCTAACAGATGTCTCTAGAATACCCCCCTCAACAACAGTCTCATATATATTTTTCTCAAGCACACAAGGAACATTCTATAGAGTAGACAATATGCTAATCCATAAAATAAACCCTGATAAATGTAAGAGGTATGTAATAATTGGAAAAGCATGTTTTGAGACTGCATAGGAATTAAATTAGAAAGCAATAATTGAAGGAAGTTTTGAAAAGTGACAAATGACAAATTCCTACAAAGACACAAATGATGAAATTAGACTACAAAAAGAAAGAGAATTCTCCCACCAAAATAGCTATTAAATAGGCAGGAACTTTCTAAAACAACTATTTTGACTCCAGATGTTAGAAGAACACTGTAGAGCCTCCAGGAAGAACAGGAAGTAGAGGCAGATAACTTACAGAAAACTGTAAATTGCTTTCTCCATGTGACACATACTGGCACCCAGCCCCCACTCTCATGGCAAGCCATTGCAGGGTCTAGTCCCTGGCTAGCTGCTGGTAACAGGAGGGGGCATAAATTACTGGATGCTTAGGACTGCAGAAAGCAGAATAGGGAAGGAATAAGAAGCGAAGGCTAGTGAATATAGATTTCCTTCTGAGGTAATGAAAATATTCTAAAATTAGACTATCACGATGGCTGTTCAACCTTGTGAATATACTAACAATCATTTAGCTTAAATGGGTCAGTTATACAGCGGATGAATTATATCACAATAAAGCTGTTTAAATTCTTAAAAAGAAAATAAACACTTGCATGCTGCACTCACCCCTTAAAACAAAGTATATTTTCTCTCTTCATGTTTCTGCAGCCTGAATTCCAGGACAGTGACAGCTCAGAAGCAGAGAGACCAGTTGCTAAAGAAGATATTAGATATTCCACATTAGGGACTGATGGATGTAACTTCATAGGGATAAACTTATTTTACTCCATTGCAGGCCAAAAATATGTGTGTGTGTGCACGCACGAAGAAATTTCCTTGGTGACAGCTTGAGTTTAGGAGAATTTCAACTGATTTTATATAACTCTTTTTAATCAGCCAAGGAATGCTATTAAAGAGGAATCTGAACAGCATGAGCTAAAGGGATTGCCTGTTTATGCTGGAACACAGTTATCTGTGTGAAAGCTTGGGCTCTCACTCTGAGAACTGGGGTAAGATGAGGACTTTGGGGCTAGAGAGAACAGGTAAGGAATGAGTGTTGGTACTGAGGGTCTGAGTATCTCCATACTCACAATGCATTCTTTGCATAACCTATTTCTATCTGTCCAGAGACATTTCTCCAGCAATGTTAGAGTAAGCCCTAAGGGCATGATTAGAGTAAAACAAGTCTCTGTTCCTTTTTCAAGGGAGCAAAGGTGCATATACTGAGCTTAGTTGGGGTGTAGGATCCCAGAATGTGCCATTGTTCATGCAGGAGAGGCATTTGAGGAGATGGACAAAGGGGAAAGGATCCAAATTTGGGTTTCCAGGTAGAATATAGGGTCCACAATTAAATTTGAATTTCAGATAAACAGCAAACAAGGTTTAGTATAATTATATCCCAAATATTGAATGAACATGGTATGTTTTCTAAATTTATATTTTTGTATTATATTTGCTAAAAATTTTTGTATTTATATTTGGGTGACAACCCCAATCCAAAGTTAGTTTATGAAATATCTGGACAATTAGTCAGCAATTAAAAGGGCCAAGTAGAGAGGGAGAATCTTCAAGAGATGGAGAATGGGGAACAGAACAAGAAAGCTAGGGGAAAAGCTGGAAGAGTCTACAGAAGCAGGTTTTTAGAGGATGTTTATAGCTTCAATTGTGGGTGATAAAGAAACCATTAAAAGTACATATCTACTATGGGCAGAATATGGGATGATTTGAGCCATACGAACATCATCCCCTGAGCCATAAGAAGATTATTTCCAGACTAACATATGAACCAGGGAAATAGGGTAAGAATATGCTTCCTTTAGGGATTGCCAAATGATGGATGATACTGTTAGACTGGTTCTCCCAAAAGCATAAGATCCCATATTCTTTTCTCTGACCATCCTGAGGCATATACAATATCTAACCCAGCTACTCCATAAGTTCTTCTGGAAAGAAATGGAACTTTCACTGCCAACTGAGACTATCCAAAGTAAATAAGGAATGAGAAGAGGAAAAGTTAATGTCCATATATTCATAAAAGAATGAGTAGTTTCCAAGAACTTGAAAATATGGATGGGTGCTCTCCAGAATTAAATTAGGAAAATCTACCCTAAATCAGTGTAGTTTGTCACTTGGAAGAGTAAACCAAGAGATGATCTGTAATGTGTCACTGGAAGCATTAGAGAGCCACCAAAAAATTCAAAATGATGTAGGTATGACCTCAAGAAGGCGGACACTTAATGTGAGTGCAATGTAGTAATGCGAATATAATGGAGTTCAACAAACAAGGAAGCCTGAATAAATACATTCAGAAGGAAAAGTTGACAGTGTCTATCGAAACAATGCTTTAAAGGTGAACATCTTGACTGAGCAGGCAGAAGCATTATGATTTGTTTGACTAGTTAACTTCCCTCTATTAGCAAATACGGTACATTTGTGCTGATTAGGCTGACCTGAGCATACATATCAGCATAAATCAATATCCTACATTTTGGCTTATGTCCATTAGTCTCTGTGAGGTCGTTTAAATGTGACTACAACCCTGAGAGGCAGATCTATTCTCACCACATGAATGATCAAATAAGATTTCTCAGTCTTGGGTGCTTACAGCCAGCTTCTGGACTGTGCTGAAAGGACTGAGGTAAGCCTCTGGTGACAGACATCAGCTTTCCCAGGACTAGACATCAGTGTTCAGTGCACATCTCCTTCACACTGAAATGCACAGTTCCTTGATTTGAAGATTTGAAGCTGTATGTACTGCAGAAAACTATGTTCTTAGAGTTAATCCATTCCAGTGGGTATGAACCCATTGCAAGTAGGGTATTCTGGTGAGTGGGATCTTAACAAGTTAAGATGTGACCTTCCTTATTCCAAGTGGGACCTAATTCTCTTACTGGAATCCTTTATAAGAGAATGAAATTCAGACACCGAGAGAAAAAGCCATGGAAGCAAGCATCTGAAAGCAACAAAACCCAGAAGAGAAGGAAGACACCAGCAGATGCTGCCATGTGCATTGCGAGAAGTCCAAGATTTCTGGTGGCTGGTCTTCAGGAAGAAAGCTTCATCTTGGTGATGCCTTAATTGGACATTTTCATAGCTTCAGAACTGTAAGTTTGTAAGCTAATACATTCCCACAGTAAAGGCCAACACATTTTATGGTATCTGCTTTCAGCAGCCTAGCAAACTACAACAGTAGGCCAAAAGACATCCCCTAAATCCACATAATATAATATTTATATTGCATTGCCTTATTATCCCCATTCCTGGTCAGCAATGTGTTGCTCAGTATGAATTATCTTCTGGCTCAGGATCTAGAACTAATATTCTGGTGCTCCGACTGCTGCAGGAACCCTGTACTAAACACAAATTACTACCTCTGTTTCATTTATGTATGCTCATTACTTAAATTTTAACCTTCTATTAATTAAATGGACCACTTCTTATGCTACCTAAAAGCCTCTGGCTGGTTGCTGGCAGCCTTCTCACTTGTGAATGTCTCCTGTCAAAAACTAGAGTTGCAACCACAGGACAATAGAGACGAGTTAGACTGTGTATCTCTGATTTTAGAGACCGAAGTTCCCTGGTTATCACAGGCAGACAGTCTGAGCCATGAGTAAGGTATGGGAATGCTTTGGGTGAAAAAGCAAATGCATCTTTAAGTAACAGATTGTTGCTGGAAGGGAGGTAAACTCTCTCTAACAGTAGTATCTAAACTTTTGTTAATCTTGATCTTCACCCTCTATCCAACCTCCAAAGCTTACAGAAGTATATGTACCACCAAGAAATAAAGTTAAACTTACCAATAACTCATTATAAAATAATAATAATTTCTAATATTTACTGAGCATTTATAGTGTGGCAGATACTGTGCTAAGTTCTTCACATCCATGTCTTGACATGTTCACGCTTAAAACAAAGAATCAAGGACTCTCACCAGAGATACATATTTAGAAAATTTGAGTTTCAGTCTACAATTTTCATAAAGACTGTGTTCCTACCTACATAACCCTACCCAAAGGTAGTCCAGTAGTCAAGTGAATCAATAACCCTGGGTTCCATGAGGGTGAAAAAGGAGACTACAGAGAAAATGACAGCTTTTTAGTGGAAAGGTAAAAACTTCCTCCCTTCCTTAACCTACCATTCTTCTCTAATCTATATTTAATAAAAATCACTGCAGGCATATAAAAGTACCATGACTATTACAATCTGTCTATTTGTACAGATTTTTTCTCTTATGCTATTTAAATCACCACTAAATATTTCAAAACTATTGAAAAGTACAGATGGCAATATTTTAAAAATCCATGTACCCATAACTCAGAATTAACAAACATTCACATTTGATTATATTCAGTTTCAATTAATATAAGGAAATGCAGCTACATATAGAAGTTCATTATATGATGTTTAAAATATTATATATTTGTATGCTTTCATAAAATGTATTAATAAAAATATTTAAAAAATTTTTGTTTTATAGAAGTAGATGGACAGCATGTATGAATTATTTCTTTCACTCAGCTTTACGTTTTTATGCTGTCTCTATGATGAGTCATAAAGATTGTTTATTAATTTTAAATACTACATAGTGTACCATTATATAAATAAGTCATTATTTATTTATATATTCATCAGTTTCATCCCTAATGCTACGTTTAGGATGCTTTCAATTTTTGGTTCTATAAACAGAGCTGTAATGAAAACAGGCAAAAATTTCTCTAATGCATCTACTAATAAGAGAAATTGCTGGGCCACAGATTTGTGCAACTTCAGCTTATTTTGTGAGGATTAAATGAATAAAAATATTAAAGTGATTCACAAGGCTTGGCAAGGAGCAAGTGCTTATTAAGCATTTAAAGTCTAGTGGATACAGATGTTTTAAAATGTGAAGCAATAAAGTTATCAATCTTCCCTTTTACTTTGCATCTTGTCTTAGAGAACTACTTTGGCATGCCATTAGAGTTTTTTTTTCCTAGGTCTTTTTTCTCTCATTAGGAAAGAAGAAAAGTTTAAAACTAATGACCTGATTTTCCACTCTGAAAATCTATTAAAATAATGGTAAAGCAAAATCAAAATAAACAGAAGAAAAGAACAAAAGTGAGAGCAAAAACAATCAAAGAATAGAAAATGGGAAGAAAGGAGAAAAGCCTAAAAAGTTAAAAATTGTTTGTTTAAAGAAAGAGAATTGAGGGGTGGGGGCACAGTGGCTCAGCAGGCAGAGTTCTCGCCTACCATGCTGGAAACCCGGGTTCGATTCCCGGTGCCTGCCCATACAAAAAAGAAAAAGAATTGCTAAATCCCTAGTTAGGTGAATGAAGAAGAAAGAGAGGTCACACAAATTATTAATATCATAATGAAAGATGAGTTATAACTATAGATCCTACAGCAAATAACTAGGTAATAAAGATGAAAGAATATTACGAAAATTTGCACAACAAATTTAACACTTTAATGAAATGAGCAAACCCATTAAAAATGTAAATTATGACCAAAAAAAAAAACGTAACTCATGAAAATGGACACAAGAAGAAACAGAAAATATGAATACTTTTATATGTATCAAAATTTGAATTTAGAGCTAAAAACTTTTCCATAGACAATGCTACATGTAAAGATAGTTTTATTGGAAAATTTTCCTAAATATTTACGAATGGAATAACTTATACAAACTTTATAAAACTGGAAAGGAAGGAACACTTCCCAACTTGAATTAGGTAGCCAGCATAATTTTAATACTAAAAAGTGACACAGATCTTATAGAAAAGGAATAAACAAACCGATAGTCCTCATGAATACAGGCAAAAAAAAAATGCCTTAACAATATTTGCCAATCAAATCAAGCCATAGATAAAAAGGACAACAATATATCATGATTAACTGAAATCTATTCCAATAATGCCATGCTGATGTAACACTTAAAAACACTCTGATTTTCCATATCAATATCATAAAGGAGAAAAAAAATTATAATCATCTAAATATTAGCAGAAACTTCATTTCACCAACTTCAGCATTCATTCATTTAATTTACAATAAATTTCTCAAAAAGCCAGGAAAGCAGGGAACATCTTCAATCTTATTAAGGGTATATGTGCTGGTTTTAAAGGATGTATGTATCCTATAAAAAGAGGAGACATCTTTTGGAGAGAATGTCTTTTCAGAACGAGGAGAAAACTGCAGAAACACGACAGAAGGACAAGAGAACAACAGAGTCCACCAGCCAATGACTTTTGGAAACAAAGAACAAAAATGGTTCCCAGGGAGTTTCATGAAACAAGAAGCTGGAAGAGAAACCTAGCAGACTTTGCCATATACCCTTCTGGCTGAAAGAAACCCTGAACATCATCGGCCTTCTTAAACAAAGGTATTTTTCCCTGTATGCCTTAGATTGGACATTTCTATAGACTTGCTTTAATTGGGACATTTTCTCGGCCTTAGAACTGTAAAGTAGCAACTTATTAAATTCCCCTTTTTAAAAGCATTCCATTTCTGGGATATTGCATTCTGGCAGCTAGAAAACTAGAACAGTTTCTATTAAAAACCTAAAGCTAGTATCTAGTATCATATTTAATCATGAAGTATTAATGCTTTCCCTCTAAGTTATGGAACAAAGAAAGTATACCCACGCTCACAACTTCTATTCAACATTGTACTGAAAGATCTACCACTGTGATAAGGTAAGAAAAAAGGACAAAAGGCATAATGTTCAGAAACAAATAAATACAACCGTCTCTTTACACAAATGACATGACTATTTATATAGAAAATAATACAGAATTTAAAAACAACTATAACTGGGGAATTCAATAAGATTGTGAGATGCAAGGCTAATACATAAAAATGAATTTTATTGTTATAGAACAGCAGCATACAATTGGAACATTAAATTAGAAAGATAACTGCATGTACATTGTGCAAAAACACATAAAATATTTAGGAATAACTTTAACAAAGCATATACAGAACAGTACAAAACACTGATGAAAGAAAATTAAAGAAGATCTAAATAAATGAAGAAATAAACAATGTTAAATGATTGGAAGACTCAACATTAATATGCAAGTATCTATCTTTTAGAGTCAAAGCAATCCCAATGATAATCTTGTAAGATTTTTTTAAATTGAAGAAACAATTCTGAATTTTAATGAAAACATTAAGGATCATGACTATCCAAAGCAATCTTTAAAAAGGATAATAAATTTGAAGGACTTACACTACCTAATTTCAAGGCTTATTAGAAAGCTAGAGATAGGAAGACAAATTTGTATTGACAAAAGGATCAACAACAAGATCAATGAAACAAAATAGAGAACCCAGAAGTAGAAGCCTACTTGTACAGTTATATGATTTTCAACAATGATGCCTAAGCAATTCAAAGGGGAGAAAGAACGTATTTTTCAGTAAATGGGCCTGGTATAGATGGATAGCCTCATAAAAAGAACATCATCCACTACCCCCACAATTCGCGCACAAAAAATTAATTTGAGCCAGGTCATAAATCTAAGCATAATAGATACAGATAAAACTACAAAGTTTTAAGAAGAAAATATAGGAGAGTATCTTTGCAACTTAGAGGTAGGCAAAGATTTCTTAAATATGAAACAAAATCAATAATCATAAAAGAAAAAATGATGTTAGAGTTCATCAAAATTAAAAACCAGTCAAAAAAACATTTCATTAGGAAAATGAATACATACACTGAAAGAAAATTTTTGCAAAAAAAGACTGGTATCCAAAATATAAAATAAAATCTTGATTAGTCAATAATAAAAAGATAAACAGTATAACAAAACTCAAATGATTTAAAAACACACTTCACAAAGAAAGATGTATTAATCACCAAAAAAAAAAAAAAAAAAAAAAAAAAAAAAAAAAAAAAAAAAAAAAAAAAAAAAAAAAAAAAAAAAAAAAGAAAACATAAAAACATGCTCAAAGTCTTTATTTATCTGGGAACTGCAAAGTAAAACCACTACATACACATCAGAATGACTAAAATTGAAAGACTTACAAAACCAAATGTTGACAAGGATGTATATTACCTGGAACTCTCAGACACTGGTAGTAGGAATAAAATGGTTTAACCACTTTGGAGAAAGTTTTGACATTTTCTTAAAAACTAGGCATACATCTACCCTATGACCCAGAAATTTCAGAACTAGTTATTTACCTCAAAGGAAAGAAAACATACGTTCACAAAAGGAGCTTGCACAACAGCATTCATATCAGTTGTAGCCATTGTAATAAAAACTTGGAAAAAGCCAAGGTATCTACCAATAAGAGAATAGAAAAATAAGCCAATATATTCATATAATGCAATACTACTCAGCAATTAGAAGGAATGGACTACTGGATACACAACAAAAAGAATCTCAAAACACATTATGCTGAGTATAAGAACCCATACACAAAATAGAATACTACATGATTCCTTTTACATAAAATTCTGTAACAGGAAAACAGGGAGAAAATCAGATCTGATGGTTGTCTCTAGAGGGTTTGAGGGAGAATTGCCTGGGGAGGAATCTGAGTGAGCTTTGTAGGATGACGGCAATATATTGCATCTTATTAGGGTTTGGGTTGCAGAGTTATATGCATTCTCTGGAACTCATCTGATATTATATTTAAACCATGTTGTGTATTTAATTTTACATAAATTTAACCTTAAGAAAAAGAGAAAAATCATAAAAAGATATTAAAAGGTATGCTGAATTATAAGAGAAAAGATTTTTCTGATGTCTGCAATTTACAACATATCAAAAATACAATGATTAATGGATGGAAAAAATATGGATGAATTGACATATATGTCAGAAAGCCAATGTAGTATGTGTGTGTGTATATATATGTATATACGTATATATATATATATTTTTTTTAATTAATTAATTTATTTATTTTTTGCACGGGCAGGCACTGGGAAGAGAACCCAGGTCTCCAGTATGGTGGGTGAGAATTCTGCCACTGAGCCGCTGTCACACCGCCCAATGTAATATAACTTTAATATGATAATATCTGTATATTTTCACAGAAAATTGAAGTTTTTAGTATGTTTGAAAATTTATCAAGAAAATTTTGAAAAAATATGTTTAAAATCTAGTTGACCTAGAAGGTATATTGATGGATTTGATCAAGAGCCCTTCCATCTCCTAGTATCATTTTTTCTTCAAGTGATTTACAGTGTCATTAATTATTAAGAGATGTTAACTTTCAGTATGTGGAGATATTAATTTCAATTTTTCAGCCCTGTTCACATACCTAATTTTCTCCAATGAAATTTCAATGACCCATATCCAACCATTTGGTTTCCACAAATTCTGTAGCTTATGTTGCAGAGAATTAAATAGAATAATTTTAGATGATAACCCAGTGGGTGTCTTAGAGGGGAAATATCATAATATTTCAGGAATTCAAAATCGCTTTTCTCACGGGGATGCAAGGGATCAGAATGGTTTAGAAACCAAACAATTTGAACCAGCAAAATGAAATGACGATCTCTCAAGGTTATTTCCATCAAACTTAAGGTCTTTTGAGTCCTATACAAAAGGGGACTGAAATGCTACTGGGAAGACATATCATTAGTTTTGATTACATATTTAAAGCAATAGCAGCAACATTAAAAATTACTGGACATTTATTCTACATGGTACTATAGTCAATGGCCAGAATATAACAAAACTGAAATTAAGTTGAATCTGGGTACTTATTTTTAAATAATGATAAAGAAGGATAACAGATCCCATGCTAATATTATCATATGCAAGAGCTTAAGATGAGTTCTCATCAGAAGAACTTTCTGGAATTATGGACATCTTTCTAGACTTAAAATCAATGAATACCAGAGCTTATTTAAGCTATGCAACTCCTTTAAATCCAAACAAATGTATTTTAAATGAGATTTCTGAGATTATAGGGAAATTTTAACATAGACTAAGTATTAGGTAAAATAAAGAATTATTAATTTTGTTTGGTGTGACAATGGCATGGTAGTAATCTTCAAAAAAATTCCCATGGCCAAAACAATATAAAATGTCCAGCAGTTACTTCTCCAGTCTAAACTACCCTAGGGGTGCTTTAATACAGTTGGGTTGTGTCTTGATTTGTGTGTATGATACCATGGTGCATCAGTAAGAGCCTTCCTTCAGGATGGAAACACTAATTTCCCCAGCTGTTGGAATCCTGGCTGCTGAAAAATTATAGCTGATTTTCTCCATGGAAATTGGTCTTGGTTGAAAGTTTTGCCTTGCCCAAGGTTATACATCCTTCCCTGGGGAAGCCCACATCCAGTGACTGGTTGATAATGAAACACTAAGCCCACCCTTTGCTTTAATTAGGACAATCTCAGGTTTGTGCTACCTCTGGAATTGCCTTGCTCTTCATTTTAACTGCATCTAAATTCAACAACACCCTCTGCTTAGTCCTGCTTCCATTGCCCTTTTAAGTGTTGCTCCCCAAAACAGTCCTCCAATGCATACATGCAAATCTCTATATCAGAGTCTGTAAGAGAGTCTCTCTAGGGTAGATTAATACAGGGTAGAAAACAGTACCAAAAGTGTTACTCCATGGATTGCCTCCAAAAATAAAATTCTTCCTTTGCAAAAGAGGAAGAGAGTACAATCCTTGAGATCCTCACTACTTTCACCTCCATTTAATTGTGATGTCTCTCTTCTTCCCACCATTGGCCATACTCACAGTACAGTCTTTCACTTCAGCAATCCCAGTTGCCAAAAGCAATTAAAGTATCTCACTGGGGTTATAGATAAGCAATCTGTTTTCCCTCATTCTGTTCCTAGTTCCTTAGCTCCGTCCCACACAGCAATGAGATGTTTAGAGATCTGAAGTCCAAAAGAAGGATGAAAAAAACAGGTTGGTTTAGGGAGGCTTTCTCAGTTCATGCAAAGCTTGAGAAAAATCTCTAATCTCTTTATCTTTCAGGATTCCAGATATACTCTGTCAACCACCCTAGGTCAACTATGCTTCTCCATTTTCTTCCTTCAAATCTTACACTGGGAAATGAGAGGGAGGCAGCCTAGATGAAGAGATGGGGGCAGAGGTGCCAACTCCAAAATGAGCAAGTGGCCTCTGCCCACATAAAGACAATTGTGCTGTCATCCTCTTCTTAAACTGCTCACTTCATATGTTTATTCATAATTTATATTTTCTAATATTGATTACTGTTTAACGAGTTCTGAAGATTTTTATAAACAGAAACAAATAATATTTATTCCATGCAATGAGTTAAACTCATTCTACTGATCATTCACAACTGAGTATATGAGCAGATGGGAAAGGAAAGTATAAAAACTTAAGAGCCATTTAAAAACAATTGTGGGCATTTGAGAAGATGGTAGAGTGGGATAGGCTGAGTTCACCCCTACATTGTGGAACAACTAGTGAAGTAACAGAAAAATGACCAAGACAGCAGTTCCAGGGTACGAGTGAATAGAGAGGGACTTCTACATTATATAAGGAGGACCTGGATGAAAAAGTGGAGAAATTATGACTGAGAGGATAGGGTGAGTTTACTCAATTACGACTTCACCTAGGGTGGGCTGCAATGGACAGAACAGAGGGGATGCAGATGGAGAGGTACGTTCCTGAATGCCCAACTACATATCAGCTTGGGAGATCTTCCCTTTAAGCTCCAAGCCAGGAGATACCAGGGGGACCCAGAACTCAGCAGACTTGGTTTATCTACGCACAGAGACCTTGTGTGCACAGTACCTACCCCCAACACCTGAGGCAAGCTACTGTAGGTGCCTAATTTTGGCTGACACTAGAGGACCCTCCCCTTGGGAAGATGGGGCTACATAAAGCTGATCTTATCTGAAAATTGGCCAGTGAATGAAATTCCCTGGGTCTTGCTACCTCAATCCTTCTTCCATGGAGGCCCAAAGCACACATGGCAGGCACAGGCAGAGAGGTGGGGATGAGGCAGTGAGCCACACCATACTGTCAGACACTCCTGAGCTGACTGTAGGCAGTAGTTGAAATACTCAGTCCCATAACCAACGTCCTTCCATGTGGGAGCCTGAGGACCACCAGACTGATCATGCCTATAAACACATTCTCCACCAAGGGGCACAACACCCATCCCCCAGCCTCATGGCTGGTGGCTTTCAGCATGCACCAAGAACTGCAGCTTTGACTGGATTTTTACCTGATTGGGTCCCAGCCCAGCAGGCATACTTAGGCAGAGAGGGGTGAGCCTGAGGGGAAGAGGTGGTAGAAGAACACCACCTCCAAGGAAGAAGCAGAAAGTGCAGTCTGACAAGTAGCTTTTCTGCCCAGCTTTTAATAGACCTTCAATTAGAGTTGCTCCTCTTGCATAAGGTCCCAGCCTTGACTTGGTGAGGAATTACTAACAAACCAAGTGCAAAAGGAGACTTTCAGTGCAAAACCCAAGCACTACAAAATCTTAGACGAGCAAGGGAAATCAACTTTGAAACTAATCTTATCAAGATCATCAAATCTCTTGGAGTCAGCAGAAAATCACAATGCACATGAAAATGCAAGGAAATATGGCCTAGCAAAATGACCAAATTAAAACACTGGAGGAGACAATAGAATTTGAATCAGCTAACCAAAGATGCTTGTACAAATCTTCTAAATATGCTCAATGGGTTGGCTAAAGAGAAAGGATATAAAAAAGACACTAGCAGAGCATAAAGAATAATTTGAAATAAGAAATAGAAAAATAGCAGAACCTACAAACATGAAAGATACTGTAGATCAAATTAAAAATATACTAGATGGGCGGCTGCCGTGGCTTAGCAGGCAGAGCTCCGACCTGCTGTGCTGGAGGTCTGGAGTTCGATCCCTGGTGCCTCCTGCCCATATGCAAATTTAAAAAAAAAAAAAACAAAATATACTAGAGACACACAACAGCAGATTTGAAGAGACAGAACAAAGAATATGTGAACTAGAGGACAGGACAATTGAATTCAAATACAGAAAAGAAAAAACTGCTGGAAACATTAGAATTGGATCTCAGGGAAATGATAGACAACACAAAGCATGCACATATAAGAATGACTGGTGTCCCAGAAAGAGGAGAGAAGAGTAAAGGGCTAGGAAGATATTTGAGAAGATAATTGGAGAAAACTTTCCACCCACTATAAAATATATAAATATGGAAATCAAAGAAGCCCAATAAACACCAATTAGAATAAATTCAAGAGACCTACTCCAAGACACATACTAATCAAACTGTCAAATGCTAAGAGAAGGAGAGAGACCTGAAAGCAGTAAGAGAAAAGTGATTCATCACATATAAGGGAAGCCACATAAAATGAAATTTGGACTACTCAACAGACACCATAGAGATGAGAATGCAGAGATATGATATATTTAAGATCCTGAAAGAGAAAAATTTCCAGCCAAGAATTCTTTATCTAGCAAAGTTATCCTTCAAAAGTGAAGAAGAGATTAACATGTTCACAAACAAATGCTGAGAGAATTTGTTAATAAGAGAACTGCCCTGTAAGAAATACTAAAGGAAGTTCTGAAATGACAGGAGAGAAATCTGGAGGAGGGCAGAGAATTGAAGAGTATTAGTAAGGGATACTAATACTCTTTAAAGGATAAAAAGAGAGAGAGGGAAAAAAATATATAGAACTGACAAAGCCAAAGGATAGGATGACAGATTCAAGAAATGCCACTAGAGTAATAACATTGAATTTAAACTGACTAAACTCACCAATTAAAAGAAACAGATGGCCATAATGGATTAAAAAACATGATCCATCTATGTGCTGCTTACAAGACACTCATCTTAGACTCAAGAATACAAATAGATTGAAAATAAAAGGATGAAAAAGATAATTCTACAAAAACTGTAACCAAAAGAAAGCAGGGGTAGCTATAGTAATATCAAACAAAATAGACTTAAAATGCAAAGATGTCATAAGAGGCAAGGAAGGACACTACATATTAATAAAAGGGACAATTCACAAGAAGAAATAATAATCATAAATGTTCATGCACCCAATTAAGGAGCTCCAAAGAACATGAGGCAAATATTGGCAAAACTGAAGGGAGCAACAGATGTTTCAAGAGATAGTGGGAGAAATCAATATACTGTTCTCCTGTATAGATAGAACAATCAGACTGAAGATCATTAAGGAAATAGAGAATTTAAACTATATAATAAATGAATTAGACCTAACAGACATATAAACATTGTTACACCTCAAAACACCAGGATATATGTTCTTCTCTATTACTCATGGAAAATTCTCCAAGATAGATGATATGCCAAGCCCCAAAACATGTCTGTATAAATTTTAAAAATTGAAATTATTCAAAGCATTTTCTCTGACCACCATGGAATGAAGCTGGGACTCAATAACCACCAAAGAACCAGAACTATCACAAATAAATGGAAATTAAAAAACATACTCTCAAACAATTAATGGGCCAAAGAAGAAATTGCAAGAGAAATTGGTAAATGTCTGGAGATGAACAAAAATGAGAACACAAGATATCAGAACTTAAGGGATGCAGCAAAGCAGTGCTGAAAGGGAAATTTATTGCCTTAAATGCCTATATTAAAAACAAAGAAAGAGCAAAAATCAAGGGCTTAACTGTTTACCTGGAGGAACTAGAGCCAGAACAGCAAGCTAAGCTTCTATTTCTAAGGAAATAGAAGAAGAGAAAGAATTAAGATTAAAGCAGAAATAAATGAATTGGAGGGAAAAAAAATAGAAAGAATCAATAAAACCAAAAGTTGGTTCTTTGAGAAAATCAATAAAACTAATGGACTCTTAGCTAGGTTGAAAAAGAAAAAATGAGAGAGGATACAAATAAAATTAGAAATGAGAGGGGAGTCATTACCAGGACCCTGAAGAAATGAAAAAAAATCATAAGACAATACTATGAACAACTATATGCCTACAAATTAGACAACTTAATGAAATGGACAAATTCCTAGAAACACACGAACAACCTACATTGACTGGAGAAGAAATAAAATAGCTACGCAAAACAATTACAAGTAAAGAGATTCAGTCACCAAAAATCTTCCTACAAAGAAAAGCCTAGGGCCAAATGGCCTCACAGTGGAATTTTAGCAAACTTTCAAAAAAAAAAAAAAACTAGCATCATTTCTGATTAAGTTCTTCGAAAAAATTAAGGAAAAAGGAAATCTGCTTACTCATTTTATGAAGCTAACATCACTCTAATACCAAAACTGGATAAAGATACTACAAGAAAGAAAAACTACAGGACAATCTCTGTAATGAATATAGATGCAAAAATTCTCAGCAAAATACTTGCAAAACAAATCCAATGGCAAATTAAAAGAATTATACACCGCAATGAAGTGGGGTTTATTCCAAGCATGTACAGGTGGTTCAACACTAGAAAAATCGACCAGTGTAATACAACATTTTATGAAGTTGAATTGAAAAAGCACCTGGTTATCTTGACTGATACTGAAAAAGCATTTGACAGCATCCTTTTCTGTTAAAAACACTTCAAAAATAGGAATCAAAGGAAACTTCCTATGATAAAGGCATAAATGAAAACCCCCAGCCAGCATTATACTCAATGGGGAGAGTCTGAAAGCCTTTCCCCTGAGATCAGGAACAAGACTAGGATGCCCACCATCACCACTCTTATTCAACACTGTTCTAGAAGTGATAGCTAGAGCAATCAGGCAAGAAAAGGAAATAAAAGGCAACCAAATCTGAAAGGCAGTAGTGAAACTTTTGTTATTTGCAGGTAATATGATCCTATACATAGAAAATCCTGAAAATCTATGATGAAACTACTTGAGCAAATAAACAAATTCAGCAAAGTGGCAGATTATAAGATTAATGTGCAAAAATTAGTAATGTTTCTATACACAAGCAATGACCTAAGGAGAAAATGAAAAAAATTCTATTTCACAATAGCAACTAAAAGAATCAAGTATCTAGGAATAAACTTAACCAGAGATATAAAGGACCTGTACACAGAAAACTACAAAACATTGCCAGAAGAAACCAATGAAAACATAATGAGATAGAAAGACATTCACATTCATAGATAGGAAAGTTAAATGTCATTAAGATGTCAATTCTACCCAAATTGATTTACAAATTCAATGCAATACCAATCAAAATTCCAATTACCTGCTTTAAAGACTTGGAAAAGCTACTTATCAAATTTATTTGGAAGGGAAAGGGGCCTTGAATAGCCAAAAAATATACTCAAAAGGAAGAATGTAGAGGGAGGACTTATATTTACTGATTTTAAAGCTTATTATAAAGCCACAGCAGTCAAAACAGCATGGTATTGGCACAAAGATAGACATATTGATCAATGGAATAGAATTGAGAGTTCAGAAATAGACCATCAGATCTAGGGTCAATTCATGTTTGACAAGGCCTGCAGATTCACTGAACTGGGACAGAACAGTTTTTTCAATAAATGGGCCTGGGTAAACTGGATATCCAGAGCCAAAGGAATGAAAGAGGACTCCTACCTCACCCTATACAAAAATTAATTCAAAGTGGATAAAAGACCTAAATATAAGAGCCAGTACTATGAAACTTATAGAAGAAAATATATGGAAAACATCTTAAAGTCTTAGTAATAGCAGGTAGCTTCTTAGACTTTCCACCTAAAGCATAAGCAACAAAGGACAAAGTAGATGAATGAGAACTTCTTAAATCAAATGCTTCTGTGCCTCAAAGGACTTTGTCAAAAAGGTGAAGAAGCAGCCAAACCAATGGGAGAAAATATTTGGAAAACAAATATCTGATAAGGGTTTGATATCCAGTATATATAAAGAACCCACACAACTTAACAACAAAGAACAAACAACCCAATTATAAAATGGGCAAAAGATAATTATAGACATTTTTTCCAAAGAGTAAATACAAATGGCTAAAAAGCACATAAAAAGATGTTCATCATCATTAGCCACATAGGAAATGCAAATCAAAACAACAATGATACCTCACCTCACACTTATAAGAATGGCTGCCATTAAACAAACAGGAAAGTATAAATATTGGAGAGGATGTGGAGAAAGTTGAACCTGATTCACACCTGATGGGAATGTATAATGCTACAGTTGCTGTGACTGACAGTTTGGCAGTTCCTCATAAAACTAAATATCAACTTGCCCTATGATCCGGCAATACTACTTGGTATATACCCAGAAGAACTGAAAGCGGTGTCAGGAACAGACATTGGCAAACTGATGTTCATGGTGGCATTATTCACAATTGCCAAAAGATGGAAACGATCCAAGTGTCCATCAGCAATCGAGTGGATAAACAATATATGGTATATACATTTGGTAGAATATTATGCAGCAGTAAGAAGAAATGAGGTCCTGAAGCATATGACAACATGGAATGAAGCTTAAGGACAAAATGCTAAGCAAAATAAGCCAGACACAAAAGGATAGATACTGTATGATTTCACAATATGAACCCCCTGGAAAAGGTAAACTCAGCATCTTAAATTGTAGACTATAGGGGAACCAGAGATAGACAGAATCTAGAGAAGGGGGAATGGTTACCTAATATGTCCAGACTAGTTATTGAAGTTGAACTTAAAGGTATGGGAAGATAGGGAAGATGGTAGTTTATTAGTGGGTTTATATGTAATTCTGCCATATTTAAGATGAATATGATTGAAATGGGTTGTCTAGAGCTACATATATCACTGATTAGCACTACAAATACAAATAAGATCTTGCATGAACTACTTCAAAGGTATGACCCTCATAAAAAGAGTTAATAATAGAGGCATGTGATGGTTTCAAGCTGCTATGTACCCCAGAAAAGCCATGTCCTTTTTCCTGATCCAACTTTGTGGGGGCAGCCATGTTTCTTTTAATCCTGATTCAATATTGAGGGTGGAAACTTTGATTGAATTATTTTCATGGAGATGTGGCACACCCAATGGTGGGTGTGGCCTTTTGATTTGATGGATATGTGACAGCCTTTTAAGGTGGGTTTTGATTAGTTTACTGGAGTCCTTTAAAAGGGGAACATTTTGGAGTTGCTTCAGAGCTGACACAAACAGAGGCATTTAGAGATCCAGAATGAAAATGCCCCCAATGAAGCTGTTTGAAACCAGAAACCAAAAGACCAGCAGACACCAGCCACAAGCCTCCTCAGCTGACAGAGGTGTTCCAGACCCTTGGCCTTTCTTGAGTCATGGTATCTTTCCATGGATGTCTTAGTTTGGATATTTTTATGGCCCTAGAACTACAAACTTATGATTGAATAAATTCCCTTTTTAAAAGCCAATCCATTTCTGGTATATTGTATTCTGGCAGCCTCTAGCAAACTGAAACAAGGGGTATGTTTTAGTTTGCAAGCTGCCAGAATGCAATATACCAGAAATGGGATGGCTTTTAAAAAGGGAAATTTAATAAGTTGCTAGTTTACAGTTCTAGGGATAAGAAAATTAAAGAAAATCTATAAAATGTCCGAGTTAAGGCATCCAGGAAAAGATACCTTGGTTCAAGAAGGCCGATGAAGTTCAGGGTTTCTCTCTCAAGTGGAAAGACACATGGCAAACACAGCGTCTACTCCCTTCCCTTCCGCACGTCCTGCTTCATGAAGTTCCCTGGGAGACATTTTCCTTCTGCCTCTCCAAAGGTCACTGGCTGGTGGACTTTCTGCTTTATGGTACTGCAGTATTCTGTCATCCTTCTCTGCTCACTCCAAATCTCCAGCTTTCTCCAAAATGTTTTCCTCTTTTATAGGATTCCAGTAAATTAATCAAGACCCTGGCACTGTGGGATCAATAATGCCTACCTGACCAAAAGGGGGAAAAGAAATAAAACAAGGTATCAGTGGCTAAGAGATTTCAAATAGATTCAAGAGGCTATTCTGGATTTTACTGTCATGCAAGCTTCAGCTAGATATTGCTAATTGCCATGGTATGCCAAGCCTCAACAGTATTCCTGTAAACACGGAAGAATACCCAGGGCTCTATCTGACACTTTATAGAAGTTTCACTTACCAAGTTTATTTTTCAGAAACTTAAAACCTCTAGATGGTTCCTGGGCCAGATAAATCCTGACACTCAGAGTTACCAGTCTCTCCAAGAGCATCAACCAGTTATATCCCCCTACCTCATAATGCCGACACCCCTTCTCAACGTGAAGAAGTTAGAATGGTCAGTGCCCAAATATCCCTAAAGACCAGAAGGATAAAAGGAGAAGGAGGAGTTGTAAAAGACATTCAGGAGTTAACAAATGAGTATGACAACTGAATCAATCAACTGAATCGTTATATTGATATTCATTTTAATCTCAATGCCTTAGAGCAGCCAGAAGGAAACACCCGAAATTGCGGAACTGTAACCCATACCAAACTTGGAAATGTGTTCTATAACTATTTGTTACGATGTATTTTGAAATTTATTGCTTTTTTGTATATATATTTCGCAATAAAAATGCTAAATAAAAACAACCGTGAGGTGTCCAAGAGGTAAGAGCACAGTGCAAATGTCAGAGAACTATATCCTGCAAAAACTTTTAAAGGTAGAAAAACTTCAAATTTAACTTTTTTCCTATTCCAAAGTTCCAACATTTTCTTTAGAAATAATTATTAATAGAGGTGGATACAAATACAGGTACTCTATTTCTTGTGTCTTCTTTTTAGATTTTCCCTTGCGAACTTTGATAGAACCATTATATTTATAGAGCCAAATTATTCTTTGCTAGTAATTCAGTAGCAACTTAAAAAATGGTATATCTTATGTGGGTCTTAGCTTGTATTTAAAATTTATAATTGGAATACTTATATTTTTCTTTTACAATTTTCATTAAAATAACACATGCACTTGTTAAAAAAAAAAAAAAGCCCATGAAATTCAATGCTTTTATAGGGTTAGCCACAAAGATAGAAGCAAGAGCTTTAAAGAGGCATTTACCTATCAGGAATAAATATTATCTGACATATATTGCCAGCTATACTTGTGATAATAAGGGAATAGAATAACTATTAAATACAGTAAATTATCAGTTCATATATAAAGTGAGACCTAGCAGCAGTGACTGGTTCAAGATCTATATGGAGATCATGAGCTCAAATTGAGACTCAAAGAAAAAAAATCCATATAAATTTCGGAGGTATGAACTGTTATACCAATGTGATAAATTTATTAACCCCAACTATTTTCTCACTCATGCAACATTTAACTTATATTCCATTTTGTTTTGTTATATTTGTTAACAGAGTGTTCCCATTTCATAGCAGGCAAAAGGACGTTTGGATAATATATCCAAAATTCTATGCTTTGACCTGCACATATCTCATTCAGTTTTCTTTAAGGAAATATTTGATAGGTTGAAGGGGAGAAAACCTTGATAAGATGGACAGATATGAGTGGCATATAACTGCTTCTTTTTTGTAGATTTCCTTTTACTTTTATTTATAGTGTTTTCTGACATATATATGTAAATATCTAATAGTCACATAAAATCTATCAATCTTTTTCCTTTTGGTTTCTCTGTCTAGAAATGTCTTTCCCATGCCAAGAGTACATGAGTGTGCTGGTTTGAAAATGCTATATACTCGAGAAAATCCATGCTCTCCTAATCCTAATCCAATCTTGTGAGGGGGCAGGCTCATTATAGGATGCAACTTTTTGATTAGATTATTTCCATGAAGATGTGACCCCACCGATTCAAGGTTGGTCTTAATTAATTTACTGGAGTCCTTAAAAGAGCTCATAAAGAGAGAAAGAGTCAGAGCTCATACAGAGAGCAGATGCCTAGACACAGACATTTGGAGATGCTTAGAGAGCTGACATAGAAAGCCACTGGAATCAGAAGCTGAAAGCAATGCAGCCTGGGAGCAAAGGACACGGAGATGTCAGCCACATGCCTTCCCAGCTGACAAAGAAAGCCTGGACATGATTGCCCTTTCTTGATGAAGGTATCCTCTTGTTGATGCCTTAATTAGGACATGTTCATAGTCTTAGAACTAGGAATTTGTAACTCAATAAATCCCTTTTGAAAAGCCAATCCATTTTTGGTATTTTGCATTCTGGCAGCTTTAGCAAACCAGAGTATAGAACTATAATTTATTCTAATATTTTTTATGATATCTTTTTTTAGTGATACCCTTTTTTAATTTCCATAGAGGATGCTAGGATTTCAACTTATTACTCTGAAGATAGACTTTTTTTAAAAAGCAGTTTTATTCATATGCCATACAATCCATCCTAAGTGTATAATCAATGGCAACTGGTGTAATCATATAATTATGCTTTCACCACTACAATCTATATGAGAACATTCCCATTTCTTCTGAAAAGAAAGAAAAAATTCCATACCCCTCCCTGAAAAGAAAGAAAATATTCCATACCCCTCCCTTACATCCCCCTATCATTGATGCTTAGCTTTGGTATAGTGCCTTTGTTACAACTAATGAAAGAATATTACAATGTTTCTGTTAACTACAGACCTCAGTTTTGCATTAATTGTATTTTTCCAAATGCCACCCCATTATTAACACAGTTTAATAGTGACATACATTTGTTCTAGTTTATGTAAAAACTTACTTATACTTGCACAATTAACCACCATCACCAACCACTTTAGGTTTCACTAACAGTCCCAGTTTTTATCCTCTAGCTTGCCTTCTGGTGACATACATGCCCTTAGCCTTCCTCTTTCAACTATACTCACCTCAGCTTTGTTCATTATATTTATAATAGTGTGCTACCATCATCAAATGTCACTGTTTCTTGTGTTTATCTCTCCAAATATTTAGAGCTCCTTGAAGGTAAAATCCATATTTTCTATTTTTTTTGTATAGTCTCTACCACAATGCAGAGCATGTGATAATTGATTTTAAGTATGTGTTTAATTAAGATGAAATTAAAGTTAAACTGTTATAAGACTTAGCCTTATTTTAAGATTTTAAATGGTCTACTGTGAGGAAATGTTGTTGTAGGAGAGATGATTGTACCAGGAAAGGCAGAAATGAACCAAGGAAGGCTTTAGATGGAAATGTTGGACATTTTCTTTTAGAAGTCCAAAAACTATAGACAGGGCAGATTCCCAAGGTAAGAGAAAGTAGCGTGAAAGGATCATGGACTCTGTATGCTCTTGGCCTTGTGACATCAGACTAGTTGTTGATCATCTTTGAGTTTTTATTTTCTAAGTGGAGATAATACTTTCTGCTTTAAAGTGTCATGAGAAATAAATTAGCCGATAATTTTAGTAAAATTCTAGGTAGGTATTTTATATAATATTATAAACTATAATATTTTTGGTGGTAAGTCTAAGAGCCCTTGTGAGTCCCCTCTGTGTGACCAATATTAGGTGGCAGAAGTGATGATATGTTCACCTCTGGTATATCACTCTCTTATACCATTCTGGGGGAAGTATGCTCCCAAATTGTGATCAGCCCTGTGGAAAGCACACACAGGAAGAAACTGAAGCCGCCAAACAACAGCCAGCAAAAAACCAAGAGCTGCAACAACTACTCGAGTGAACTTGAAAATCTATTCTGCAGTTCCAGTTGAACAGTGAGATGTCTACAGCCCCAGCCAATAACAAATATAACTCTGTGGAGATCCCTGAGCCACAGCTATCTGTTTAAGGTGCACCCAGGTTTCTGATCCTCAGAAAAGGTGATACAATAAAGGCTTATGTGATAAATGTCCACGATTGGATGCAATTTGTTAATGAACAATGAATAACTAATAAAGTTTCCCGAATTTATGTTCCATCAGAAGCCTACAGATAGTAATGTCTTTGTGCTTAAAATATCCAATGGTTGAACCATTTTTATAGTCCCTATAAAACTTTCCAGAACTAGAGAAGATGGAAACTTAAAGAAAGAAACAAAAAAGAGGATTCAATTGCCAAGTATTCTGATTATAACTGAGAAAATATGTCAGCTCAGAACATCAGAGTACAACCTAAATTGAGTATAGCCACTTGATGTGGCATCCTCAACAAAAGGATAAATGGAACCCTAACTTCACCCCAAACTAAATTTTAGAGATGAATGCTATAGGATATTAATTGCTATATTCTTAGAACTATTAAAAGGAAGAATATCAAAAGAAAAGCACTACATAAAACCAAGAGGAGCCCCCCAAAAGGCTAAAAAAGTTGAACTGGGAAGGTTATGCCTCTAAGAGTTTACTATTTGCAAAGGAAATTAAAAAAAAAAAGACATTGGTGAGTGAAGAGGTGTTTGTCTTAGGAATTTTTTCCCTACAAGTTCTGATTATCTTCCAAAAGCTCTGAAATTTTTCTCATTCCTTAGAAAATATCTTTAACAAGTTTGACCACATATAATTTCTTCTGAAATGTAACATGATTATAGAGCTCTGTTGCGTGTGAATGTATTTATCTTCAGATGGACACATTTTGCTACAACCATAAGATGAAGCAAATCAGACCAAAGTGGAAAGCAACTGACAGATGGTAAATAGCTAAGGGAACTGTCATTTGGCCTCTTTCCCTCTATTTATTATAATTTTCAAATTATGGGACAAGTTGAGCCTTTAGAGAATTAGAAGTTAGAAGATACACCAAGAAGTCTGTCTACTTCTTATTTAAACTTATTTTTGTGTGGTTATTACCAAGGGAATAAGTAGAAAGAACATAAAAGAAGTCACATAGATTTATTATCTTTCATGATTGAATGAAAAACAATGGCATGCATTAGAACTGTAAAGGCAATCTATTCATTTAGATAAGCCCTATAGAATGGGCTTATCCAAAATGTACTGGTTTTGCATTTGGGTTATAATATATGCTGTTTTACAAAGACCTAACATTGATTTTTTTAAAAAGGCCTTGAATTAATATAATGTCTAACTGATCATGACTTTCCTTTCATCTCTTCTCCTTGCTTCCCTTCTTTTCTCCCTTCCCTGTCTCACCTATCCTTTTTTTTCTTTTTGCAAAGAGTATTTTAAATAAAATATAAAAACAGAATGATAGGACTGTTAAGCCTTGATTAGTTATCTCATATTTTAGCTTTGAAGATAATTCTAGGTTTTCATATGTTAGCACAATTTTATTTAAAGCACCCCATGAAAAACTGCTCTAATTATTATTGTTAATATCTGATATTTATTAAATGTCTATGTGCCAGGAAGTTTGTTAAAATTCTATATGATTTATTCCATATAAATCAATGAACTCACCAAATTTTACCTTATGTCACTGTGCTGGTTTGGAACTGTTATGTACCCCAGAAAAGCCATGTTCTTTTAGTCCATTCTTGTGGTTGCAGATTAGGTTATTTCCATGGCGATGTTACGCACCCAATTTAAGGTGGGTCCTAATCCTTTTTATTGGAGTCCTTTATGAAGATAAAAGAGAGGGCTAAGAGAGGGAGCTTAGGGAGAAATGCCCTGGATATGCTAATAGAGAACCACAGACACTCAGAGAGAAAGCCACTGGAATCAGAAGCTGAAAGCAATGGAACCAGGAGTAAATGACTAGCAGACACTAGCCATGTTCCTTTCTATGTGGCAGAGTAATTCCTGATGCCAGCAGCCTTTCCTCAGAGAAGGTATCTTCCTCTTGAAGGCTTAATTTGAACATTTTCATGACATTAGAACTGCAAATTTGTAAATTAATAACCCCCCATTGTAAAATCCAATCCATTTCTGGCATATTGCATTCCAGTAGCTTTAGCAAATGGAAACAGTAACCAAAAATAGCATGCAAGTATTTCACTTGTGTTTCCCAAGGCTGGTTAAAAGCAAAAGACATAGTAAATTGCTTGTGTGATTTTAATAGATAAGACAGCATGTTAGCAGTCTTATTGTTATTATCCATCATTTGCTGTATGGGATTCAATAAATCAAAGATGTTGGATGCCTGATGCTCTAGTTTGCTAGCTGCCAGAATGTAATATTCCAGAAATGGAAGGCTTTTAAAAAGGGGAATTTAATAAGTTGCTAGTTTACAGTTCTAAGGCTAAGAAAATGTCCCAATTAAAATAAGTCTAAAGAAACGTCCAATTTAAGGCATCCAGGGGAAGATACCTTGGTTCAAGAAGGCTGATGAAGTTCAGGGTTTCTCTCTTAAGTGAGAAGGCACATGGCGAACACAGTCAGGGCTTCTCTCTCAGCTGGAAGGGCACACGGCGAACACGGAGTCATCTGCTAGCTTTCTCTCCTGGCTTCCTGTTTCATGAAACTCCCTGGGGGGCATTTTCCTTCTTCATCTCCAAAGCACTGGCTGGCGGACTCTCTGCTTCATGGTGCTGCAGCATTCTCTGCTCTCTCTGAATCTACTGGCTTTCTCTCTTGTTCTTTTTTATAGGATTCCAGTAAACTAATTAAGACCTACCCGAATGAGTGGAGACATGTTTCCACCTAATCCAGCTTAACAACCAATTGAGTCACATCTCCAGGGTGATGATCTAATTACAGTTTCAAACATACAGTACTGAATAGGGATTAGAAGAAATGGCTGCCTTTACAAAATAGGATGAGGATTAAAACATGGCTTTTCTAGGGTACATACATCCTTTCAAACCATTTTTGGGTGTATAAAATAGATGCAGTGATTGTAGACTACTCACTCAGTGAGTTTTTCAGAGATGGGTAGAGAGTTGTAATAAATGAAAATCTGTCCTTCCTTGGAAGGAAGAAAAAGGAAATAGAGAAGAGGAAGCACATAAAGGAAGACAGATATGTTCTGGAAGTAGAGGGATTTACCTTAAAAAGAAGGAGAAATATTTCTTTCTATGAAAAGGAGAAAATTTAAACACTATTAAGATCGTCTGTCCAAATTTAAACACTATTAAGATCGTCTGTCCAAGGCTTAGTGAAGTTGTGTGCTAACTAGCAGAAATTTATCTTGTAGAGATGCAAATAATTTTTTCAATAGAAATTTAAATCCAAAAATCACTATTTATTGCCCTGGAAAATATTAAACAGATCTATATCTAACATTTCTCTTCGATAAATTGCCTATAAATAACTAGCTCCTTAAATATTCTTTGGATCAGTTTAACACCTTTCTGGTTCCTTCACTAATTAATATGTTGAATAAAATCTTTGATTTGTGCTCATTTGATGTTTGTATGAGAATTGTGATTTTAACTTTTGGAAAATTACATACTAAGAAGACAGTTTTAGAAGTGACTAGTGACTAATAGCTAATATTTATTCATGCATCATCAAAAGCAATACCATTCATCATTCATTTCTGTGGTGTTTTCTTAATGATTTTTAGAACATTAAGTAATTGAGGAGCTCTGGCTCACTAGTAAAATCTTTTATGAACTAAACTGAAATGTTCTACCTCACAAAGGGAGAGCCATTTGAACCTGGGAAAAGCAGGGTCAAGGAATATTTCATCATTTTCTTTGGCTTGAGTGAATAACACATTATTTCCATAGGAACAAGCAATTAAGGGATTGAACTAAAAAAGAAGTTAGGGTCAGACATGGTGTTACAGATTTTCACCCGGGGGAAATATTACTGCTCAAGGGATAGTTTACAAAGTCTAAAGACATTTTTTGGTTATCGCAGTGGGGGGAAAGTATTACTGGCCAGGGTAGTATTACTAGGTCAGGGATGCTGCTAAAGACCCTACAATGCAGAGGACAAGCCCCACCCAAAGACCTCTCAACTCTCAAGCTCAAAACCTCAACAGGGCTGAGGCTGAGAAACCCTGGTATGAGGTAGCCAAGAAAAGTGAATTAAGGGATTTGTTAGGCAAAAACAAGGAAGAAGACCATTATAGATGAAATGTAATTTTCCTCAGTAAAAAATGCATGCAAGAATATTATATTAGCTTAAGAAATAGTAATATAGCAATTACCTTTGAAGCACACTTTGTTTTTAGATAACCTAACTTCTGATTCATTTCAGAAATGATGTAGAATATTAACAACAGCAAATTCTTTGCATTTTTCACAGTAACTTTGGCAAAATAGCAAATTATATAGCAAGTCAACTAAAGTGCAATTGCCACTAGTTTTACGACCTGTGTGAAATCTCAAAAGAAATGGAATTATTGCATAGATTTGATTTCATTTTTGGTCCTTCACTACATGAATTTTGGTGTTAAATACTTTCCTCAGAAAACTGTATCCTTGTACATACCTACACATTATGACTCTCTTCATCATTCTCTATTGTAATTTAGAAATTCTTTCATCTATGGAACTGTACATATATTTTTCAGGGTTTTTATGGAAAAAAAATCCCACCAGGTCCTCCCTTTGAGCACACAAAAAAAACATTTTCAAAGCTTCGTAGATCCCACTCTATTCAATTATATATGTCAGTCACCTTTGATATTGTCTACAGCTCTTCATCATACACTGGAGGTATATGAATCTATTCTGAGAGTTATGAGTGATTTATTTTGTAAAGGAGCAAACAAAAGTCTCTATGTCTAGAAGAGCACAACTTAATGCCTGTAGAAATTCAAGGTCTATAGAAGTAGTTATAGGCAGAAACAGACCCCTGGAGCTTTGGCAGGGTATAGTACTTTCCTCATGTGTTAAAAGAATATTAAAAATTAAATTACCGGGCGGCTGCCGTGGCTCAGCAGGCAGAGCTCCAACCTGCCGTGCTGGAGGTCTGGAGTTCAATCCCTGGTGCCTCCTGCCCATATGCAAATTAAAAAAAAAATTAAATTACCCCTAATCATAGTCTAAAGAGGTAACAACTGTTAACATTGTATTGTCCATCATTCTAGTCCTTTTAGAAAAACACTTCTAAACTCAAAGCCTATAACTGCCTCCCTTTCAACATGTCCAAGTTGACATCGTATGCTGAGAAAAATAGGAAAAGTCCCCAGCAAACAAATAAAATTAAAAATAAAAGTGAAGCAGTGTTTGAGGTAGCTGAGGACTTTATTTCCTGAATATATGGCCAGGTTCGCCGTAGCCCACTGAGGAGACTCATTTCACATGTACTGAGGGCTCACATGATAACTTCCCATTCACTACATTGCCTGTGAGAGAGAATTCAATTCTTTTAGCTCATATTTGGTACCCATTAGGGCATCTAAAATTAAATGAGGATGAAATACTGTATTTAAATCCATAATTGGAGGAAGCAGGCATTTATAAATTAATCAGGAATTACATTTTATGAAATGCTCTTTCATTGTGAAGGGATAAAAAAAATGCAAGGCATGCCAGAAACTGGGCAAACACAGTGTTTCAGTTTGCTAATGCGGCTGGAATGCAATATACCAGAAATGGAATGGCTTTTAAAAGGGGGATTTAAGATACAAGTTTACATTTCTAAGGTCCTGAAAATGTCCAAACTAAGGCATCCATAGAAAGATACTTTGACTCAGAAATAAGGCTGATGCCTGTCACATGTGAAGGCACGGGGATGGCACATCCCGGTCCTTTGCCCCCAGACTGTATTTCTTCCAGCTTTTGATTCCAGTGGCTTTCTACATCAGCTCTCCAGGCATTTCCATATATCTATGTCTGAGCTTTTTCTAAAATGTTTCCCTGTGTTGGCTCTTAAGGACTCTAGTAAACTAATTAAGACATACTGAAATGGGAGGGGCTGCAACTCCGCGGAGATAATCTAATCTAGAGGTCCCACCTGCAACTGCGTGTATCACATCTTGATGGAAATAACCTAAGGTTTCTACCCTGAGCAGTAGGTCTGCCCCTATATGATTTGGGATTTAAAGAATATGGTTTTCTCTGTGGTACCTAACCGTTTCAGACCAGCACACACAGCATGCCTGACTGTAGCTAAAATTTTTGAAATACACATTAAAGCACATGGAACCTAGAAAAATTCTTCCAGTCTTATGGGGTAGAGGGTATTCCGTTACAGGCAAAGTTCAGTTCAACAGTAAAGCCTGCATTGCTAGACAGCTTAAGCTTCACAAAGTTGAAATGAGACAATGTGCAGGTCAAATTTTGTGATCGTCCCTAAGCATCCTTGCCTAGACTGTTCTAAACCCTCTATAGGGCAGTTATTACACATCTGTGGTGAGTCTGTGTCACCACTTGGCTACAAAGCTAACCTCCTGTTGGCAATTCTGGATAAACATTTCCTGTGTTGTTTTCTAAGGTAGCACAAAGTCTTCCAGAGAGTCCATGTATCTTGTGAAGCTATGACAGCCACTAATAGGTTATATTGGGAGATAAAATTTGCCAGCTGTCCTTGGGTTTTCTAAGTTAATTTTCTCTTTAAAGTTTCATTTCAGCAGTCTTTCATTTCAAGCCACTTGAAGAGAATAAGAATCATATTTGGGTTGTAAGAGCATTTCACTTGAAGCGCAGTTTGGGGGAAATGTATCCATTTAGAAATTATTTGTGAAGACTAGATATGTAAAGACTCTTTATCATTCTCTGTCATGGAGACATTTTGGAAGAATTGAAGACATTATTTCATAACTGAATTCTTATTGAATTCACCATTTCATGCCAGTAACACTGATGATTTTCATAGACAGTTTTTGCTTTGATGCTTTTAGACATGCTCATTGATCTATACCTTTTTTAGCACTCTTCAATCCATGTAAGTTAAAGTGTTAATATTTGAGGGTAACACACAGAAAATAAATTGAAAATCTGTCTTCTGGGAAGAAGACAATGTTTTTGTTGGAATTATTCAAAGTTCCCCCTTTGAATTTGTGGCATTTTGAATTCCAATCCCCCAAATCAGGCTGTTATCATTTCAAGGTGCCGTCAGCGAACAGTCTGAAGAACTTCATTCAAAATAGGGCTTTCAAGAATAATCTGGAGTGACATCATCAACATGGCAACATAAATAGCTAATGAAAATCTTTCAGAATTAAAAAAGAACAATTCTGAATTATTTCAGAAATCTGGAGGAGATGGGCTGGAGAGGAACCCTACACATCCTGAATTAAAGAGGCAGAAGAACATCAGGTTGGAAATTTTAGTCCCAGACTGGCTGGTCCTTTCCCCTCGCCTGCACTCAGTCTCACAGCATGGGACAGGCAGAGAAACAGCAGCAGGGGCCACAAAATACATGTTCTCTCATAGCAGTGGGACAGATCCTCGCCTTTTGGAGACGTGGGGGGCAGGGGAGACCATTCCAAGGCCCAGGTCAGTGGGAAACAGCGAGTCTGAGAAACCATGGACAGAAGCAATGTCCCCAGCCCTGGGTCTTAAAATCCTCCTTCCTCCCTTGTGAGAAATGGCCTGAGAGGCCTGATCCCTGCTGGTGGGAAGACTAAAGACAGGGACAACTAGGGTAGTACTCCATCACAAATAAAGTGGGGGAAACAGACCCATATTGAGCCCGATTTTGACTGGCAGAGAGGAAACAGGAACCCATTTCAGTCAGTCTGACCTAGAGAGGTGCAGCCTGTTATTGCACAGCGCCATCTGCTGGGTATAACAGAAAGTGCAAGAGAATTGAAGGGCTTTTTTTCAGAGATACCCAGAAAATTATTTCAGGGATGGGTCCAGACTCCCTACATGGGAACCACTCTTTGGATGAGAAACACAGATGACCCAGCAGTGCCCTAAAGCAAACCCAGGTCTTGCACAATGGTGAGAAACAGAGAACCCTAGAACAGAGAAGACTTGTCTTACCCACCAGACATTGCTGTGCGCCTAATGCTACTCCCACGCCTGAGTCAGGTGCCTGGATTTGGGGGGGGGGGACACTAGGGGCAGAGCAAATCTGACAATTGGCCAGTGAGAGGGATGGACAGATAGAGAACAAATTCAATCAAAAGAAAAAACCCAAGGCAAAAGAGATAAAATGAACTTAGGAATAAATAAGCAAGAAAATCAGATGCCTCAACATCAGCAGAAAATCATGAAGCACGACCAGGAAGAATGAAAATAAGGCCCAACAAAAGGAATAAACTAACACCTCAACTGAGACACAGGAATCGAAACAACTAATTAATCATTTTAAAACAGATCTTCTAAGTAAATTCAAAGAGTTCAAGGAAAATATGGAAAAAGACATGAAGGATATAAAGAAGACACAGGGTGTTCATACAGACAAACTTGAAAGTTTAAAAACACAAACAGCAGAACTTACGAGAAGAAAAGGCACAACAGAAGTATGAAAAACAAAATGGGCACATACAATAGATGATTTGAAGAGGCAGAAGAAAGGATCAGCAAATCAAAGAAGACAGAACATCTGATATTCTACATACAAAAGAAAAGATAGGGAAAAAATGGAAAAATTTGAGCAGGGTCTCAGGGAGCTGAATGGCAACATGAGGTGCATGAATATATGTGTTATTAGTGTCCCAGAAGGAGAAGAAAAAGGAAAAGGGGCCGAAAAAATAATGGAGGAAATAATTACTGAAAATTTTTCAACTCTTATGAAAGACATAAACTACAGGCACAAGAAGTGCAGTGTACCCCAAACAGAATAGATCCAAATAGACCTATACTAAGACACTTACTAATCAGATTGTCAAATGCCAAAAGAGAGAATTCTGAAAGGAGCAAGAGAAAAGTGACCCATTAATTTCAAGGGAAGCTCAATAAGACTAAGTGCAGATCTCCCAGCAGAAGCCATAGAGATGAGAAGGCAGTGGGATGATATATTTAAGATACTGAAAGAGAAAAACTGCCAACCTGGAAAACTTTCCTTCAAAAAATGAGTGAGAGTTTAAGGGTGCATGGGTGGTTTAGTAGTAGAATGCTCATCTTCCATGCAGGAGACCTGGGTTCAATTCCTGAACCATGCACACCACCACCCCAAAAATGAATGAGAGTTTAAAATATTTACAGACAAACTGACACTGAAGGAGTTCATGAACAAATGATCAGCTCTATGAGAAATACTAAAGGGAGTCCTATAGGCAGATGGGAAAAGACAGGAGAGGGAAGTTTGGAGAAGAGTAAAGAAATGGAGATTAGCAGAAAGAGTAACTAATAGGGTTAAAAGAAAGAAAAAATAAGATAAGACAGATATAATCAAAAGGAAAAACGGGAGAAGAAAGTACAGTCTTTATGGTAATAAAATTAAATGTTAATGGATTAAACCTCTGCAATCATAGATTGACAGAATGGATTAAAAAACAGAATCCATCTATTTACAAGAGACTCACTTAAGACCTGAGGACAAAAAAGGTTGAAAGTGAAAGCTTAGGAAAAGATATTCCATGCAAACAACAACCAGAAAAGAGTGGGAGTGGCTATACTAATAACAGACAAAATATCTATGCATCAAACCAGAATGTCCCAAAATATGTGAGGCAAACACTGATAAACAATAATAGTTGGAGACTTCAATGCACCACTATTATCAATGGATAGAACATATAGACCAAGGATCAATAATGAAACAGAGATCTTGAATAACATGATAAACAAGCTAGAATTAATAGACCCTTACAGAACATTGCACCCAACAATAGCTGGATGGATGTACATTCTTCTCAAGTGCTCATGAATCATTCTCCCACATAGACCATATGATGGGGCACAAAGCATTTCATAGTCAATTTAAGAATGTTGAAATTACACAAAGAACTTTTTTTGGATAATAAAATGAAGTTGGAAATCAATAACACAAATTTATGGAGGCTAAACAATATACTCTTCAACGACTAGTGGGTGAAGGGGGAAATTACAAGAGAAATCACTAAACATTTTGAGGTGAATGAAAATGAGATCACAACATATCGAAATTTATGGGATGTAGCAAAGGCAGTGCTGAAAGGGAAATTTATTGTCATCAATGCCTATATTAAAAAAGAAAAAAGAGCAAAAATCAAGGAATTAACTGCTCACCTGGAAGAACTAGAGGAAGAACAGCAAACTAACCCCAAGGCAAACAAAAGGAAGAAAATTACGAGGATCAGAGCAGAAATAAATGAAATGAAGAACATGAAAACAATAGAGAGAATCCATAAAACCAGAAACTGGTTCCTTGAAAAAATCAATAAAATAAATGGACCCTTAACTAGGCTGAAAAAGAAGCAAAGAGAGAGGATGCAAATAAATAAAATCAGAAATGGGATGGGGTACATAAACACTGACCCAGCAGAAGTAAAGGTGATAATGAGAAGGTACTATGAACAACCATATGCTATCAAAGAAGACAACTTGGATGAAATCTACAACTTATAGAAAAACAAGAACAGCATGACTCAAGAAGAAATAGAAGACTTCAAAAAAACAATCACAAGTAAAGAGATTGAATCAGTCATTGAAAAACTCCCCATAAAGAAAAGTCCAGGAAAAGATGGCTTCATATGTGAATTCTACCAAGCATTCAAGAAAAAATCAGTCCCAATCTTGCTCAAACTCTTCAAGAATATTGAAGAGGAGGGAAAGATCAAAACTCATTTTATGAAGCCAATTTCACCCTAATACCAAAGCCAAACAAAGATACTATAAATAAAGAAAATTACAGACCAATATCTTTAATTAATATAAATGCAAATTCCTCAACAAAATACTTGCAAATAGAATCCAGCAGAACATTAGAAGAATTATACATCATGACCAAGTGGATTGTATCCAAGGTATGTAAGGGTAGTTCAACCCAAGAAAATCAATTAATGTAATACACCACATCAATAAATTAAAGAGGAAAAACCACATGATTTTATTTTGATCAATGCAGAAAAGCCATTTGAAAAAAATCCAGCATCCTTTCTTCGTTAAAAGGAATATATGAAGAACACACAGTCAACATCATACTCAACTGGGAAAGACTGAAAGCATTTCCTCTAAGAGCAATGTCACCATTGTTATTCAACATTGTGCTAGAAGTTCTAGTTAGAGCAATTGGACAAGTAAAAGAAATAAAAGCCATTAAAATTGAAAAGGAAGTAAAGCTTTCACTGTTTGTAGAGGACATGATACTGTATGTAGAAAATCCTGAAAAATATAGAATAAAACTATTAGAGCTAATAAACAAGTACAGCAAAGTGATAGGATATAACATCAACATGCAAAAATCAGTAGTGTCACTATACACCAACAATAAGCAATCAGAGGAGCAAATCAAGAAAACTTCCAGTACTATAACAACCAAAAGAATCAAATATTTAGGAATAAATTTAACCAAAGGCATTTAAGACCTATACACAGAAAATGACAAAACTTTGCTAAAAGAAATTAAGGAAGACCTAAATAAATAGAAGGACATACTCTCCTCATGGATTAGAAGACTAAATATAGTTAACATGTCAATTCTGCCCAAATCAATTTATAGATTCAATGTAATACCAATTAAAATCCCAACAACTTACTTGACAGAGATAATAAAACAAATAATTAAATTTAATTGGAAGAATAGGGTACCCCCAAATAACTAAAAATACCGTGAGAAAGAAAAATGAATTGGGAGGTCTCACACTACCTGACGTTAAAGAATATTATATAGCTACAATGCTCATAACAGCACAGATATGGGCATAAGGATAGATATACGACCAGTGAAATTGAATTGAATGTTCAGAGGTGGACCCTCACATCTATGGCCAATTGATCTTTGATAAGGTGGTCAAGTCAACTCAACTGTGACACAGCAGCCTCTTCAACAAATGATGTTCGGTGAATAGGATATCCACATCCAAAAGAATGCAAGTGGACCCCTGCCTCATACCTTGTTCTAGTTTGCTAGATGCCAGAATGCAATATACCAGAAACAGAATCACTTTTGAAAACAGGAATTTAGTAAGTTATTAGTTTATAGTTCTAAGGCCGAGAAAATGTCCCAATTAAAACAAGTCTATAGAAATGTCCAAGCTAAGGCATCCAGGAAAAGATACCTTGGTTCAAGAAGGCCAATGAAGTTCAGGGTTTCTCTCTCAAGTGGAAGGGCACATGGCGAACACAGTCAGGGTTTCTCTCTCATCTGGAAAGGCACATGGTGAACACGGTCAGGGTTCCTCTCTCATCTGGAAGGGCACATGGCGAACACAGCATCGTCTGCTAGCTTCTCCTGGCTTCCTGTTTCATGAAACTCCCCGGGAGACATTTTCCTTCTTCATCTCCAAAGGTTGCTGGCTGGTAGACTGCTTCTCGTGGCTATGTCGTTCTGCTCTTCTCTCTCTGAATCTCTCACTCTTCAAAATGTTTCCTCTTTTATAGGACTTCAGAAACTAATCAAGACCCACCCAAATGGTGGAGACACATTTCCCCCAATCCAGTTTAACAACCACTCTTGATTGGGTTACATCTCCAGGGAGATAATCTAATTACAGATTCAAACATACAGTATTAAATAAGGATTATTCTGCCTTTACAAAATGAGATTTAGATTAAAATATGGCTTTTCTAGGGGACATACATTCTTTCAAACCAGCACACATCTTATACCAAAATTAAGTCAAAATGGATCAAAGACCTAAACCTTAGAGCTAAGACCATAAGATGTTTAGAAGAAAATGTAGGGAAATATCTTAAGGATCTTGTATAGGTGGTGGTTTCCTAGACCTCACATGCAAAGAGCAAACAATGAAAGAAGAACTACATAAATGGGATCTCTTCAAAACAGAACACTTTTGTGTATCAGATAACTTTGTCACAAAAGCAAAGAGGCAGCATACGCAATGGGAAAAAATATTTGGAAACCACATATCAGATAAGGGTTTAATGTCCATATTATATAAAGGGATCCTACAACTCAATGTCACTGGCTATTAGAGTACTACAAATCAAAAACCACAATGAGATATCACATTGCACCTACTAGAATGGCCATTATCAAAATACAGAAAATGACAATTGCTGGAGAGGATGTGGAGAAACAGGTACACTTATTCATCACTGGTGGGAATGTAGAATGGTGCACCTGCTCGGGAATGCATTTTGGTGCCTCCTTAGGAGTAAATATAGAATTGCCATATGATTCAGCAATTCCACTACTAGGTATATATTCGGAGGAACTGAAGGCAAGGACACAAATGGATATTTGAACACCATTGTTTATGGCGACATCATTCATAATTGCTAAGACATGGAAACAGCCCAGATGTCCATCAATGAATGAGTGGCTAAACAAACTGTGTTATATACAAACACCGAAATACTAAGCAGCTCTAAGACAGAATAGTCATGAAGGATATAACAATGTGGATGACCCTTAAGGACATTATGCTGAGTGAAATTAGCAAGAAACAAAAGGACAAATTCTGTATGGTCTCACTAATATGAACTAACATTAATGACTGAAATTTGGAAGTTAACATTGAAAATACAGGTTATAAGGAGATAGAAAGAGGGTAGAGGTTGGGCATTCAACGGTGAAGGAATACAGAATGTTCAACAGGATAATTGTAAAGACCCAGAAATGGATAGTGTAATACTATATGATGGTAACATAATATGGTAAGTACAAAGAACAAACCTGAGTGTGGGCATGTTTGAGTGACTGAGGCACATATGACCCTAGAAGGAAAGTTAGAAGATGAAGACTGTGACGGTATAACTTAGCGATGCTGAGAGTGAACAATGATGGTGATTAAATATCTCATATAGCTTGTGGTGATGAAGGCATGTGCTATATGATTATACCAGGAACCACTGGTATAATTTACTTAGGTTGGATTGTATGATATATGAATAAAACTTTAAAAATGAACAGAAAACACTCTCTAAGCATTTGCCCTTCCCCCTACGTGGGACATGACATCCAGGGGTGACAGTCTCCCTGGCGATGTGGGAGATGACTCCCAGGATGAATCTGGCCCTGGTATCGTGGGATCAACAATTCCAACCTGACCAAAAGGAGAAAAAAGTTTAACTAATAAAGTGTCAGTGGCAGAGAGTTCAAATAGAGTCAAGAGGCTACTCTGGAGGTCACTCTGACACAAGCTTCTGTTAGACATTTGCTATCATAACCTGCCAAACCCCAACCAGGACTATTTCAGCCAATCTTAAAGAACACTTAGGGAAATATATAAGGTTCCACCAGGGTTCCATGTACTAGAGTAACTTTCCAGAAACCTACAACTCCAGATGGGTCCCTGGACCAGATAAGTCCTGAAACCTAGAGGGCCCAGCCTCTCTAGAACATCAGATAGTTCCATCTCCCTACTCTGTATTAGTGACAGACCCTTTCAACATGAAAAAGTTAGAATGGCCATAACCCAAACACCCCTAAAGAGAGAGATGGAAAGATCAAAGGTGATGGTGGAGTTATACAGAGAAGATAGGATTTAACAAATGAATATGAATGCTGAATCATTGAATTGATATATCTTTTAATCTCTAGTATCTTAGAGCAGCTAGAAGTAAAAACCTAAAATTGTGGAAATACAAACCACGCCAAACACTGAAATATGTTCTACAACTAATTGTGGTGCTGTGCTTTGAAATATATTGCTTATTTTTTTTGTATATATGTTATTTTTCATCAAAAAAAAGAAAGAAAAATATATAATTGTGGTGATAAAAAAATATTTAAGTCTCTAGCCTCCTATATTCTGGAGCAGCTAGAAGGAAAAATCTGAGAGGATCATATGGTAGGTAGCCCATGACAAACTCTGGGATCCATCCTGTAACTACTTTTTTGAAGAGCGCTTTGAAAATCATTGCTTTTTAAAAAAAAATTTATTTGCTTTGTATATATTTTAGACTATATACTAAAAATGTTGAAATAAATGAACAGAGAGATACAGGTGCTGGAGAAAACCTGGAGAGAGAGATGTACCTATTCACCACTGGTAGGGAAGTAGAACGGTGCAGACCTACTGGAGGGCAGTGTGGAGGATCTACTGGAAGCTAGGGCTGAGGTTGCCATATGATCCTGCAATCCAGTAGTTAGGTGTATACTTGGAGGAACTGAAAGCGGCACACAAATGGACATTTGCATACTGGTGCTTATGGTGGCAGTGTTTGGTAATTGCAAAGGTTGGAGGTGACCTAATGGTACATTGGCTGAAGACTGAAAGGGCAAACCATGGTATATACATACAATGGACTACTGAGCAGCTGCAAGAAGGAATGAAGTTGTGAGGTATGCAATTGGGTGAATATAACTTGAGGACAGTAATTGAGGGAACTAAGCCAAAAATGAAAAGACATACATTATAATTCCTCACTAATATGGACTAACTTCTAATGTGCAAACTCTGAGAATTGAATTTGAAAGCATAGATTATCAGGTGAAGGCCTATTGCAAAGGTTCCTACACTGCAAGTTCTTACAGCATTATCATCTACTCCAGAGTTGTAACTTATTTCTAAATTCTGAGATGCTGAGTTCTTTGTGCATAACTGGTCTTTCCGTGGAACTCTGAGCATTTGTGAGACTCCTAAAACTCAGGGCTAGAGTTCTGCAGCTGTGAAATTCGGCATTCCCTCATACAGTAGCTGTTAAAAACACTGAGAAAGTGACCAGAGTTCAGTTAGAGATATGAAGGAGGTTGATTTGGGTAGGACTAAGGTAAATCAAACTTAAGGGTAAAGGATGGTATTCACTGTACTTTAAAACTTCAGCTTCTGTGTGAGACCAAAGGAAGGGATGTTTATTTGGTGTAAAATTAATATTTTTCATAGTACACTATCTAATTTAACTTGTATGATCAACTTATTCAAACACCATAATTACGTGGAATCATGAATAGGGTGTGAGATCTTATCGGTTTGTTCAGGTTGATGTGAGCTCTGGGATACATCCCAGAGTAAACTGGGGAAAAGATCCAAAAGTATTTGCAAAGTCCCCTTGAAAAGACTGGGAAAAAAAGGTGGAAATATCAAACTTCCCCAACTGTGAAAGACCTGATATTCCTGCAAGCACTGGGGACTGCCAATTTAATGCCAACAATCTTTGGGCTTGCCCTTATGAAGCTAATTCCTGCAAAGGAGAAGTTAAACTTACCTATGATTATGTCTAAAAGTCACCCACCAAGAACCTATTTTTTTTGCTCAGATGTGACCTCTCTAAGCCAGCTCCTTATGTGCACTCATTTGCTTCCCCCCTCTATGGGACAAGACTCCCAGTGACGAGCCCAGTCCTCACAACACAGGGGTGAGAAAGCCTTCTTTGACCAAAACGGAGAAGATAAATGAAACAAAATTTTAGTGGCTGAGAGATTTCAAATAGAGTTGAGAGATCTTTCTGGAGATTATTCTTATGCAGTGTATAGATATCCCTTTGCAGTTTTCTGTATTGGAGAAGCTAGAAGGAAATAACTGAAACTTTCATATTGTAATCCAATAGCCTTCATTCTTTAAGATGACTGAAGAACCACAGAGCTTTTAAGGTGTGAACACAAGGTATGAAAACCTTGGGACTCCCTTTATCCAGGGTATGGAGACATGGGTAAGAAAAAAAAGACAAAAAAATAAATAAACAATAGGGTAGAAAGGGGATTATGGGATGTCTTGAGTATTCTTTTTACTTTTATTTTTATTCTTATGTTTATTGTTTTTGAATAATGAAAATGTTCATAAATCTATTGTTATGATGAATACACACAGCTATATGATGATACTGTGAACCCCTGACCATACACTTCAGATGATTATATTTCAATAAAATATCTTTGAAGAAAAAAATAATCTGCTGATTCTACCTGGAGATATCCTTGCACATGTGCACTAAGAGAATGTATAAGCCTTTAATTGCAGGGCTGTTTGCAACATTATAAATTGGGGACAATTTAAGTGGTCATTAATAGGGAAATGTTTTGTTAAATATCGCCTAAAAACTATGAAATAGTTATTGAAACTGCCATGTAAAGGATTGGGGTAAAGGTGAATGTATCAACACGCTTACAATAATGCACAGCAGTGAAAGAATATTAAAGGAAAAGACGAAAATATAAGAAATGGAAAACATAATCAGGATTAGTGTTTGAAAACCATACCATAAGGTCTTATTCAATTGTGAAAGCTGGGTAGTGAATGACTGACTTCGAACTGCCTGGTAGGCCAAATAAAGAATTAAGTATATTCAGAATATCAAAACAATATAATTGGCTAGTTTTATGTGTCACCTTGGCTAGGCCATAGTATCCAGTTATTTAATCAAACACTAATACAGATGTTGCTGTGAAAGTATTTTGTAGATGTGTCTAACATCCACAATCAGTTGACATAAAGTAAAAGAAATTACCCTCAATAATGTAGGTGGTCCTTGTGCAATTAGTTGAAGAGCAAAAAACTGAGTTTTCCTGGAGAAGGAGGAATTTTGCGCCAAGACTGCAACATAAATTCCTGCCTGACTTTCAAGACTGCCAGCCTGTCCCATAGATTTTGGACTTGCCAGACTCCAAAGTTGTGTGAGTCAATCTCTATACACAAACAAATAAATCCTACCAGTTTTGTTTCTCAGATTAACCATGGCTGATACAGTACAGTAGGATAAAAAAAAATTAATTTTAGAAACTTGTGATCCTAGAGAAATAATTTTTGTGACTTTTCATTAAGGGAATGCTGATGTAGGCTAAGTAAATTGGTTTCTAAATTCTGACTGAATTTAGTATTCAATTTAGAAATACATATGACCAAGGTTTAATATATTATCTGATAAGATACTGGGTATAAATATTTATTCTATCAAAGGAAGGAAAGACCATAAAGTTTCAACTTTCAACAAATGGAAGATATGATTGGCAGTCTCTGATGAAAACCTATCCTGTACAAATGCAGGAAAACATGGCCACCCCAACTTCATGGGGAAGTCTGATACATAGGTATCTACAGACAGGCCTAAAATTGTCCTTTGAAAAAAAGTTCTGGTTTGCCTCCATCCTACAGATGAATGAGGCTCAGTCCATCACACCACTGAGCCTGGCTGTAATAATTTTATAACGGAAAATTTTCAATATGATCTTTAACACTAAACCACTATTACCATATTAAATATTCAATAAAAACCAATGAAAGAGCTTTTACACAAAGTAACTTCATGATGACTCCTTCAAGATCAATTAGTCATAAAATGTATGACAAAGTAATTGAATGACTTGACCTCTTCTGTCAGAGTATTCCATATAAGTTAATTAAGTGATGAAGAATAACTGCCAAAAAATGATGCTTTGGGATTTAGGATAGTTGGTCTCAAGCCAAAGTTTTTGACAACTATTAAATAATATAATTAGTGATCTATTGAGGCTGCTCCTTGTAAGTGACAATATAACATATTAAGGGAAGAGGAATAATCATCTTTCTGTTCTCAAAAGCAGGAAAGTGTGCATTCAACGAATCCAGGAATAACTCAAGTCATTAAGCAGGTTAATAAGAAGAGACCCTAAAATATATCCCTGTTTTACACTGATCAACATTATTACCTTATCTGAAATCATTTCCTCAATTCCAATTCTCTTTGATATATTAAATAGTGGGTTCTATAAGAACATCCATAACCTGGCATCTGCATTAAGTCTCCTATGACTTAACCCAACTGTACCCATAGTAGGGAAAATGAGAGCATGTATGCCCTCACTCATCATGTTTCCACTTTACTACTCATCAAGAGGGTAAACACGAAGCTGATTGGTCATGTTGCAAGACCCTTTACTGAGTCATTTTGCTAGCAGGAGAAGTCAGAGTGCATTAGAAGACTGAGAACATAAGGGCTGTATGGCATTCTTCTTCTCTTGTGTCCAAGCTTCAGAATAGATAAGAGACCCAGGGTCTAATTCTCAAGGCATGGCCACACATTTCTCCCACTTGACTGCTTCCTCCTTTGCAGCCATAATATTTTTCCATAATGAGGATACAATATTCTTTTTCATATACCTTGTGTTATTCTCTCCTACTCTGGCTCTTACCATTCCATGTGGGCTTAGGATATTTGGTAAGAGAGTTGAAGAGCTCCCACCACCAGTTTCTGGGCTACTCTTGTCCTTCAACCCAAGTTAACTTAGTCCCGATGTGAAGTTTCCCATTTGATATTTTCCTTGTATCTATATCTCCCATGGGAATCTTCTGGGGAGTGAGGGGTGGTAGTGGTAGAAGGCAGGAATTCTTGGGTCCACTAGACACACAGATTAATTTTATTAAAACCTTACTCTAATTATTAACATTTGACATACTTTTAGCAAGTCCATGAATGGAGACTAACATTTATTACAAACTCCACAATAGATCCAGCATGTCATCCCATCCATCATAAGTGAAAACAGTTGTCAAAAAAAGATGCTCTTATCCACAGAATAAAATGAAAAGGAAATAGAAATAAAAACTGCAAATATTTTTAGATTGCTCTCAACAAAGTTTATTGCAAGGGAATCTAACAAGAGCAAGCAACCATGACTAATGCCTACTCATGTAGAATACTGGTGTGAGAAACTGAGGCTTACAATTTGTCAAGGAGGAAACTGGCCTAGAGGCTGTAAGGAAGTTCGGTCAACTGGAGATTTATAATTTTGAGGGGATATAGTAGTGACTTTTAGGGAAAAATAGTTAAGACCGTTTTGATGTAGATGATTAAAGATAGAGGATTTGCTCTATTATAAGGCTTCATCAAGTAAAACATGGTATTGTCCCTGGAAAAGATAAAAAAAAAAAGGCCATCGAAACTGAATAGAGAGCCTAGAATCAGATTCATAGATCCGTGGGAAACTGTATATATTTCTATATACTCATTAGAATATATACACATATATAGAGGTATACACACACACACACACATGTCCACATGATCCATGTAGCATTATAAATCAGAGGGAAAAGGTTGATATTATGTTATATATGATAATGTAAGGTTTTTGGCGTAAAAATGCAGCAAATGTCAAATTGAGATGAAGGTGAGAAAATGGAGGTAGCAAGCATCCTTTTATGACATATGGTAATTGTTAAGAGAGAAACAGAGCAGTTAGAGTGAGACAAGGGGACCTATAAAGAATAATTTTTTAATCAGCAAGATTTGAGTATGATAAAAGCTTTTGAAAATGGGAAAATTAACTGATTCTGGAATCTGGGAACACTCTGTACAACACATCCCTCCCGTTAATTACAACTAGGAATTAGACAAAAGACAAAAATAACTACTTAAAGACTATGAAAAGTCAATTAGAACTGACTTTTAAGTAGACCCCAAATCTGGATAAGACATCTGCACAGGGGTGACTTTCCTTTGATTTTCCCCTAAGCCATTTTGCCTTAAGAGTAGTTTGCAGTCAGAGCAGCAAGGCAGCGCCCATTGTGCTAGCTGCTAAAACTACAACAGAACCCCGATCTTTCATCTAAACAACTAGGATAAAAGGCCTCTGCAGCATGAGTGGGTTGCGAGACCCAGAATGGACCGACACGAGTTGGATCCTAAGCGCTAAGCCACACAAAAAGTCCTTCAGGGATGAAAACAACATAAAGACTTTTTTTTCAGATGAAGGAAAGATCAGAGAATTCATCAGCAGCAGCCCTTCCCTACAAGAAATGCTAAAGAAAATAATCCAGGTTAAAGGAAAATGATACCACAGGGAAACGTGGATCTCCAGGAATGAAGGAAGGTGTAAACATACAGATCAATATTTTAAAAACGTGTTTTTCTCTGAAGCAATTTAAAATTCATTGTTAAGAAATCATTCTCCATGAGTTTTATACATTTCTGGATGTCTTATGAACACAAGCACTGACTGCCTGTGTACCCGTCTATTTGCTTACATCTCTGAAAGTTAGAGAAATTGTCTCCCTCCAGAGCATTAGGCAGATGTGCTGTCCAATTTAAAAGATCTGGGTGACTTAACCTCGGGATCTCGTACCTGCTGCATACGCAGGTGTCACCCAGGCCACCTCACATTTCCCTGTGGGAAAAGAGGCTTTAGGAACTGAAGCAAGAAAATGCTGATATTCTGGCTACTGCCGTGGTTATGTGTAATAAAGTACTTCATTTCTGACCCTGAGGTACTATATCATCTGCATCTCGTTAGCTTCTGAGTAGGGTAAAATGTCAGAAAGCAATGATATGACATTGGTAGGTTTTTCAATGTATATGGGTGTAAGTCACACATCAACTATCACATAAAGGTTAGTAGATGGAGGTCAGGTGAGCTGTGTTATGGCAAGTCTGTCACATTTTAAGTGATACAATCTTAACTTTGATAAGAATGTGAAAGGTTAGGTATGTATATTGTTATCCCTAGAGCAACCACTGAAAAAAAATTACAAAAACATATAGCCAAGAAACAAACACATAAATTAAAATGAAAGCGATAAATTTACTTAACTCAAAAAGAAGGCAGGGAAAGGGAAATAGAGAAACAAACAAAAAAAGAGAAGGCAAATGTAAAAAAATGGCAGACTTAAATGCATCAATATAAATAGTTACCTTAAACGTTGATGATTATACTCTGCAATCAAAAGGGAGAGATTGGCAAAGTGCATATAGAAAACAAGGCCTTACTATATGCTGTTTCAGTAGACACAACTTAAATCTAAAGCAACAGATATTTTGAATGTACAGGGATGGAAAAAGACATGCAAGCCATAAGCATTAAAAAGCAGGAGGGGCTATTTTTTTTGCTTTTTTTTTTTTCACTGTAACATATATGCAAAGCAAAGAAAGAAAAAAGCAATAATTTTCAGAGTATTCTTCAACAAGTAGTTACAGGACAGATCCCAGATTTCCTCTCAGATTTTTCCTTCTAGCTGCTCCAGAATATAGGAGGCTAGAAGGAATAAATATATTTTTTATCATTACAATCTACTTTAAAAAAAATAACATATATAACAAAAAGCAATAAATTTCAAAGCACAGCACAACAATTAGAAAAAAAATCTGTTTGTAGAATAGATTTCAGAGTTTGGTGTGGGTTACAATTCCATAATTTTAGATTTTTACTTCTAGCTGCTCTAAGATACTGGAAACTAAAAGAAATATCAATTTAATGATTCAGCAATCATATTTGATTGTTAAACCCTAACTTCTCTGTATAACTCCACCATCACTTTTGATCCTTCTATCCCACTCAAGTATTTGGGCTATGGCCATTCTAACTTTTTCATGTTGGAAGGGTCTGTCAATAAAATAAGGAGGGGTTACTTTAATGTTAGATAAAATAGAATTCAAATTAAGGAGTATTACCAGAGATAAATAGGTACATTTCATCATGAAGTAAGAAAAAGTATCAACATGTGTTTACCTAATAGTTATATCTCAAAATATATGAAGCAAAATTGACAGAATTAAAGGGAGATACAGATAATTTCACAAGTATAGTAAGATATTTTAACACATCACATTCCACAATTACTT